>CAKAEH010000500.1:0-128066 GCA_916381525.1 Cercopithifilaria johnstoni
AAGTAATAATTCATATATCAGTTGTTTGACAAATTAGTCAAGTGTTGCCAATTTAATGATAATTGATAAATTTTTTTAATGATAATAATTGTTTTTTTTAATAAATTAAATTTTAAAATAAGTTAATAAATTTATTTGATAATAATTTTTTTAACAAATTAAATTTAGAAATTTCTATTGAAAATGAATTACATGAAGTACCACGACATTGTCATTTATTATGCGCACATTTTTTTTTTGTTTTCTTCTTATTTATCATTATCATGTCGGATACATCAGCTAATTATTATAATTTCAAAGTTGAAAATGCCATTAAAAGACAATTTAGCAAAAATGCTTTCCTAAGTTCTTTTTTTTACGATCGGAAAAAATTGCAGAAAAGCAATTTTTTAATTTTTCGAAGCAAAATCTTTTTCCCATTTTTTTTCATTTGAAAAAATTCGGTGAATAAGTTTTAATTATTTTAATTAATTTGAAAGGATTTCTTATATATAACAAACTATTCAATGTAAAAAGGCAAATTTCAAAAATTTTTCTTTAAATTAATTTTTTAATTAATTTTTGAAACGAAAACAAAAGAATTTACATTTGAAATATTTCAACAATTATTAAATACTTACATGGAAGACGATATTTGCTATAATCAGTACCATTGAGTAATTTATCCATGATAACCGTTTCCGTGCTACATTTTCGCCGTTCTATAGCAGCACTCTTTTTACCGGTTGAATCATTTTGCTCTTTTGTTTCTTCATCATCCAAAATATCACCCCAGAAGATATCAGCCGGTTTTTGTTTCTCATCAAAATCATTATCCAAATATTCATAATCGTTATCATCAATTGTTATAACAAAATTTTCAGTGATTAATGATGACCAGGCAGCAAACATTATTATATAAAAACCCATCAATAAAAAAATATCCAAAATTATACAGTTCGTCTAAATTATTTTACTTGAAGTAAAATTTTAGAAATTCATAGAAAAAAAATTTTGAAAAATTTCAAAATTGAACAAGTCAATAGAGAAATTGGTATGATATGATGTGATATAGAAATTGATATGATATGATGTGATATGATATGATTCTGATATGATGAATAGATTTATTTATTTTGACAAATAATTCATTTGAAGAAATTATTTTGAGAATGAGAAGAGATCAAATAATAATTTCGACATTTGGAAAAATGATAAAAAGATTTATCCTGAAAATATTTCAATAAAATGATATATATATATATACATATATTTATATATGTATATATATATATCTTATAGAAATATATAGAAATCAATTACAAGAAATTAATTACAGTAATTTCATTTAAGTAATAAAAATAAAACATCTAAAGAAAAACAGGAAATAGAGAAAATATTTAAAACAATTGATTTAAATATATTAATCAAAAATTGATAATTAATTCATATGACTTCTCTTGGTAATAAGTATACTTTAGACGGACGAATTATTGATAAAATTGATATATAACCTTTTGATAAAAAAAATATACTTTAGACTGAAAAGTTATAAAGTTATTGATAAAGTGAACGAACACAAATACTTTTTGATAATAAATATACTTTAGATTGATAAGTTATTGATAAGGTGAACAAATACATATGACTTTTCGATAATAAATATACTTTAGATTGATAAGTTATTGATAAGGTGAACAAATACATATGACTTTTTGATAATAAATATACTTAATAAAATAAACATACTTAGTCTGAAAAGTTATTTATAAAAATTGACATATGACCTTTTGATAATAAATATATTTAGCCTAAAAATTATTGATAAAATGAAAGATGATATTTTGTGGAAAATTTGAGCAGAACCAACCGTCACCGATCTTCGTTGATAGACAAGCCTAGATTGTATGTCATATCCTTTTGGCTTTGATAGATAATTAACCACGCCTATTTGTGAAATGGAGAAATAGGAAGGATTGCTTGACTATTGCGTCATGGCGGTATTTGTATTCACTTAACTGCGCAATTTCACAAAATCGTATGTATACTTTCATAGTGATCCGGAAAATTTAAAATTAAGTTATGATACGGAATAATTCCGGTATTTGTGTTTTTTTCATTCTTTTTAATTAGTCAATATTTCGTAAATTTTGAGAAATTTAAATGTTGCATTTTGTGTATGCAAAAATTATTCGATCATATTAGAAATTGAAATCAATAAAATATCAGAATTGCTTTTTAGCAGTAAATACTGATTTGTTGTATAATATGAACTTCGAGAATAATTAATTTTAAATAACATTTCAAATCTGAAAATTGAACGTTAAAAATTTGAAAGAACAAAAATGCATTTGTAAAATATATAAAAGGATGTAAAAAAAATTATGATTAAGTAATAAAAAACAAAAGAAAACTAGCCAAAACCGGAACAGACAATAACAATAAATAAGAAGTTCAAACAAATATACTAATCCGATCCAAATATAAAGTTTATTTGATGATTGCAAAATTTGAAGTGAATAAAATGTGTATGAGTAGTAAACAAAACAGTCAACGAATTTGTCAACTAATTTTAAATTTCTTTTTTTAAATTTAACAAAATTGAAATTAAAGAATAGCAATAAAATAGGAAGGTATATATTTTTTAAAATCACTGTGAGAGTATTCTGACTTAATAGGCCTATTCAATATAATATAATAATTATTGTAGTGGAATTTTATTTTTATTTTATTCAATATTTCCTTTTTTTGACAGTTCAGTTCAATTTTTTTACTAATTAATAGTTCCAAATTTACAACTGTTAAAAACATGCAAAACATCATCAGAGTAACTAAAAAGTGAATTAGCAAAAAATTATCAGCTGATGAAATTTGGCAATCCTGAAATAGACCGGATAATCTAGCATATTTCCATCTAATTATCATAATTCCATATTTTATTCAAAGCAATTTGCAAATTTCACTACTGAAAATATGTTACAGCAACATTATCAAAGTAGCTGAAAAATGAATTAGAAAGAAATTATCAATTGATGGAATTTAGCGATCCTGAAATAGACCGGATAATGTAATATATTTCAATCTAATTATCATAATTCCATATTTTATTCTGCAATTTGCAAACTTTACTACTGAATGCATGTTGCAGTAGTGATAATTTGAAAGCAAACTTCACCACTGAATGCATGTTGCAGTAGTGATAATTGAAATTCTAGTATTTCACAAAAAATGTAAAAGTAATGAAAAGAAAAGGTACAAAGAGTTTTTACTAGGCGGTTAAAATATTTGAAGTTTTCATTGTTTCATTTTTGAATTCAAACTAAATTTTGAAAATTCCTAAAATTCATGCTTTTCCATTCACTCTTTGTAATTCTTTGTATTTTATAGATCAACATTTTAAACTTATGATAATTTAACTATTTTATACTTTTGATAAACTTACGATAAACTCATGATTATTTTAAAGCTATGATAATTCTGTATTTTAAACTTTTGGTAAACTTAAGATAAATTATGATTATTTTAAACTTATGACATATTTCAATATTTTAAGCTTATGATAAACTTATGATTCTTTTAAACTTATGATAAACTTATGATTCTGTTAAACTTATGATAATTTAGTGTTTTAAACTTGTGATAACTTATGATTATTTTAAACCTATGATGATTCCTTCGTATCAGTTTTCTACGATGCTGTTCCGAATTTTAAAAAATGAAAAAAATTTTCATTTAAAAATATGAACAATATAAAGGAATTTAAAAGTTTAAATATCATTTAATGTATAATTTATTGCTTATAAATGTTAATTAAAATATCAATATAAATAGCTAAGAAAGAAATATTTTCCATCAAATAAAATAATTTTTCCTAAAAAAAATTAAATTCAAACAAAACTTTCGAATAAATTTAAGCTTACGGAAAAATTGAATGTTTTTCTTTTTGTGAAATTTATTTTTTACATTTTTCATAAAAGCATTTTAAGTAAAGCTTTTTGCAGAATTCACATTTTTAAATGACCAAAATAGGAAGTGATTTCATTGGTGTTGTTTGTTGTTTTTGTTTCTGTTGGTTGTTGTTGTTGTTGTTGTTGTTGTTGTTGTTGTTGTTTCTGTTGAATGATATAAAATACGTCTGAATTATTTATTTGCAGTAAAATTCAAAAATTGCTTTGGTACACTTTTCCTAATTCTTAATAACAATTTTAATTTGATTTTCACTTTAATGGATTAAGTTTCTTTGCATGAAATTTAAATAAATAAGAAAACAATAACAGCCATTAAATAATTTATTTAATTCGTTATTGAAATTAAAAGTTTTGAAATGTTAAGAATTAGTTTAAATATTAGTAGTAAGTTAGGAAGTGATAGAAGGCTTCAATTTAGATAAGACAATAAAAATTTGTTTAATAGTTTTTATAATTTTACAACAATAAAACTTTTTAATTTAATAATTCCAAAACTTTTCATTTCATTAATTTCAGGTTAAATATTGCAATTTGAATTTTGAATTGATATAATATAGATGGATTGTTACGATGTTGAAAAAGTGCTTTTTCATCGGGGAATTCATTATTGCTGCAAATGGAAGTATTTAAGGTTACTTTAAATAAAAAACTAATTAAGATAGAATGAGTAATTACATAATTGAAATGGTTTTCAAATTTTTATTCTAATTTATTTGTAATATTATTTGTCAAAATTTTCACACAATTGGCAACAACAAAGTGATAATATTCGAAATGAATAATAATTATAAAATGAAATGAATGCAAGCAAATTAGGTAATAAGTGATAGTAATTAAAGACAATAGGAGATTGTATTAAGTAATAAATAACAGTAATTAAAGACAATAAGATAATGTAAAAATTAGCATAAATTAATTAACTGTCAAAAATTTAATATTTAACTGTTTTTTAATGCTGAATTTTTAAACTTTTTTAAAGAAATAAAGAAAATGTAACAATTTTCACAGACAAAATTAATTAAGTATTTAAGTACAAAGCTTAATTAATTTATCTTATTAAAATAAAAACTTTAAGCTTTCTGAAAAATTGAATATTTTTGTGAAATTTGTTTTTTACACTCTCATAAAAGCGTTATTTTGGCTTTACTTAAAAGTAAAGCTTTTTCAGAATTCAAAATTTTATTTTATTAAAGTTAAAATATTAAAGTTTTGCATTTAATTAGTTAATTCCATTAATTAATTAAATAATGCAAATTTTTACATTTTCCTTTCTTTAATTACTAAATCTTTTAGTGGTAAATTTTTTTTAAATATATTCTTTCGTTACTTTTTTTTTTTATCTTCCTGACAGCTTTATTCTAAATTAATAATATTAGCAAGAAAGGGACGATCATAGTTCATTTAATTGAACTTAAAAGGATTTTCAGTTAAAATTTGTCGTATTAATTAGTGTTAATGAAAGAAAGAAATGACTCATCGTTTATTTTTCTTAGTAGAAAACGAAAAACTTCTTTTCAGTTTAAAAGAAAAACTGGTAAAAGTACTATAAATGGTTTAATTTGTTCAATTACATCTACCAGTCAACCAAACATTCAAATTTAGACAAAACAATAATTAGCAAATCATTCCTAATGTTTACTTTCATTTACTAAATTGTATGGCATTCATTTGATTTCAAAAATGATTGTCAGCAATTTTACATTTTGCCCTTATCGATTTGTAAAATTCCATTGGGACAGGATAAATAAGACATTTTAAAAGCATTGATTTAGTTTTTGCCAGTTGCTCATATTCAAATAACAAATACATTCTTGAAACTGTCACAAAAATTATGAATGAAAAAGTTAAAATGAATAAAACAATAAAACAACGAAAATTAAATTGATAGAGTTATTTTAAGAATAAATAATAATTTAAAGGATTGGAATTTTTATTTTTAAAAAATGTTAAAACAATAAACAATAAAACGAAGAAAATGAAATTGACAAAATTGTTTTAAGAATAAATAATAATTTAAAGGAATTGATATTTAATTTTTAAAAAAAATATTAAAACAATAAACAATAAATTAAAACAATATAACAAAGAAAATTAAAATGGTAAAAAAATTATTTTAAGAATAAATAATAAATTTTAAGAATAAATAAAAATTATTTTAAGAATAAAAATTAAATTTCATTCCTTTAATAAATAATAAGAATAAATAATAATAAATTTTAAGAATAAATAATAAATAATTAAGAATAAATAATAATTTAAAGGAATGAAATTTAATTTTTTTTTTTTTGAAAAGTTATTGTTTTCAATTAATTGAATTTTAAAAAAATATAAGAAAAATAGGAGGAAAAGAAAAAAAGAGAACGAAAGCACGAAGAAAAACATATATATATATATATATCATTAGAGAATGAAAGAAAGAAAGCTTATGTCCATTCATTAATGCGATAGAAATAATGAAATTCTAAAAATAAAACATTGATTATTTTGAATTTTGAATAATCTAATTATTTTATTACTATATAATGAAAAAAAATGGTACCAGCTAAAATTTTTATCAATTCAGAATGATAACTTTTGATATTCGTATTGATAAGTTGTCAATATAATATAAAAAATGAATGTGATATATTGTGTTGATAGTGATAATTATGATAATAACACTAATATAATAATAATGTTGTTAACGATAATGATAAATGATAGTGATAATAATATAATATATAAATTAATATAAAAAAAGAATGTGATAAATATAATTATGATAATAATAATAATACAATAAATAATAGTAATAATAATGAGTAATCGCTACAATAACAACGCAGTAAATATGATGATAATGATAACTGTGATAACAATACTAATATTATAGCAATAATATTGCTAACAATAATTGTAGTCTGTTTGAATGTTATATCATAATTATCACTATTAATCAGATTGTTTGAAAAATTTTCTCCAAAATTCAAAGTTATCAAAAACTCTTCAAATGAAGCTATACTCTCCTCATGAAATTCTATTTGTTTATTTGTTTTTTTAAACTATTAGTAATTAATGCATAGCTCTTCGTTCTTAAGCTATTTTTATAGATTAAAATTATTTACAAATTATGATTGAATAAAATTATCATATCAAAAGTTTCGATGAATTCTGTTATATTTAAAGCAATTAAATGTAACCAAATTATTGACAGCTAAATTTTACTCTTTCATTTCTTTCTTTTTTCATTAATTTTTCATAAATTTGATTTGATTGGAAAAAAGAAAGTGTAGTTAAGTTAAGTGGAAGTAATTGACACTTTTAGCCATCGTAATAGTGCTGAATTTTAGTTGTAAACAAAACACTTTAAAATTTTTTCATCAGAAATCATAAATTGAAAGATTATGCTTCATTTCATCAAAAAATTTCCTGAAAGAATTTTTTGAATTTTTGAACTAAAATAAATTTTATACTAAAATTTACGTCAATTTGCGTCACTATGAAAATATCAATTTCCCCATTTTTTTAATTTTTAAATGATAAATAGAGAAAATGAATAATGTTCACAATTTGATAAATCAAAACACAGATAATAAAATTTAATATAATATATGCATGTTTATGTATGTAAGCATAAAATTTTAAATGTAAATAAAAACAATTCAAATTTTTAATTATAAACAACTTTATCATCTTCAAATTTATCATTTACAATCAACAGAATGATTAAAATTTATCACTTACACCAGCAAAATTAGTTAATTGCAAATGGAAATAAAAACAATTCAAATTTTTAATAGCAAACAATTTTTATCATTTTCAAATTTATCATTTACAATCAACAGATTGATTAAAAAAGTTCGAGCATTTTACATTTGAAGAATAAGATTGAAATATTTCATGAGGGTTTTTTAATAAATTTATCTGTTCAACTGATAATTATTATTATCATCTTGAAACAAAAAAAAAATAATTCAAAAGTTTGAAATCTAAGTAATTGAATATTGAAACAATTGTAAAAATTTTGTCAAAGTTTAAATTTCAAATTACTTGAAAACTTATGGCAATGATAACAACCCTTTTATACTAATATCAAATCAATATATGATGGAAAATTTGTGCTTTTAATAATTAAACAAAATCCCGCGAGAGATTCGATCAAAAATAGTGAAATAATATCAAAACTATTTACTGATATGAAAAAATAGATGTGAATTAAGAGAGAAAGAGAGAGAGAAAGGGAAAGAGAGGAAATTTCAAATTCCATTTTTGCTTAATTTAAATTTCAGAAATAAAATTTCAAAAAATATTAGTAAAAATTTATTTAATATTTAATTTGTTCTCTCTCCTACTCACTCTCTCTTTTACATTTCCAATCATTTCGAATTTCATTTCAAATTATTTCTCTTCCTCTCTCTTCCTCTTATATTTTCTAATCATTTCGTATTTTATTTCAAATTATTTCTCTCTCTCTCTCTAATATTTAATTCTTCCTCTCTCTTCTACATTTCTAATCACTTCGAATTTCATTTCAAATTATTTCTCTCTCTTTCTCTCTCTCTCTCATACTTTTTAATTCATTTTGTATTCTATTTCAAACAATTTTGTTAGCATAAAAAATTTTTTTTAAACGATTCATAGCATTTCCCTTATGAAAATTTGTTTATCTAACCGTACTAATATAATTGATCAAATTTAAATAATACATTAGCATAAAGCTAAAATGGCTAACATAACATATATGCGCAAAAATTTTAACGAAAAAAAAGCGCTTTTAGCAATGACTAATTTTTTACGCTTATAATAACATCAAAAACTTTAATGTAATTTGAAATGCTCAAAAAAATGAATTTAATAAAATTTTCATCGCTTATTTTTAATTCGATAAACAAATGATACGCGCATATAGTCCAATTCAAATATCCAATATTAAAGGCGCTTTCAAACATTTTGATAATATTTCTTCTCTTTGCAATAATCAATCAATCGATACTTTCAATGAAGAAAAAATAGTCGTTGTTGAAATTTCAATTAAAATTAAGCAAATGCTTGCAAATTTTTGCAGAAAAATGATAAACGATAAATAAAGAATTGATTTCTTTTTCCTGTTTATTGTTGTTGTTTATTGGTAAAGAAAAGAAATGTGTTGTTGTTGCTGTTGTTTACTGTAATAGAAAAGGAATATTCTGGTGTTTATTGTTTGTTGTTGTTGTTGTTTATTGTAAAAGAAAAGGAACGTTTTGTTTATCATTGTTGTTGTTGTTTAGTGTAAAAGAATAGGAATATTTTGCTGTTTATTGTTGCTGTTGTTGCTTATTGTAAAAGGCGATGAATATTTTGTTATTTATTGCTGTTATTGTGTACTGCAAAATGAAAAAGAATATTTTGTTGCTTGCTGTCGTTGTTGTTGTTTACTGTAAAAGAAAAAGGTTTTGTTGCTTGTTGTTGTTTATTGTAAAAGAAAAGGAATATTTTGTTGTTTGTTGTTGTTGTTGTTGTTGTTGTTTGCTGTAAAAGAAAAAGAATATTTTGTTCGTTGTTGTCGTTGTTGTTTACTGTTAAAGAAAAGGAATATTTCGCATTGTAAAAGAAAAAGAATATTTTGTTGTTTGTTGTTGTTGTTGTTTATTGTAAAAGAAAGAGAATATTTTGTTGCTTGTTGTTGTTGTTTACTGTAAAAGAAAAGAAATATTTTGTTGCTTGTTGTTGTTGTTGTTGTTGTTGTTGTGTACTGTAAAAAAAAATTGAAATATCAAATGAATTCATTAATTCTATAGATAAAAAGAAATTAAATTCATCGTGAAAAAGAATGAATGAAAAGCACCAATATTTGAATATTACAAAATGAAAAGAGAAAATTATCACAAAATTAAAAATAATTAAAAAATTAAATTAAACGAAAAATTTTTCATCTAAAATAACATCAAAAGTGAATGTCGGAATAAATGAAAAAATTTCGCAAATAATTTTCTCTCAAATCAAAATTTTTCAAAATTTTTGCAAAGCAAAAAAAAAAATAAAAAGATGGAAGAAAATATTTTAGGAATTATTAGAAGAGATCGATATGAGTAGAGAAAATGGATGCATGGCTATCCTATTTAGCATTTAATGAATAATATTGACAGTCATTTATCAATAAGAAGCTTTTAGTAATTACATATGACGAAAGAAAATCTGTAAATAGCAGTAAGAGACAAAAGCGCCGCTTTATGTTATCGTTTAAAAAAAATAAGCCTAAGCTAATTTGATTGAAACAAGCGCCGCTATGTTATCGTTTAAATTTGATTGAAATTTGATCGATCACCTTACTTTAGGCTTATTTCTCTTCAATATATGGAATAATTAATAATTCTTAATTAATTTCAAATTTTACCAAAACAATTTTTGTAAAAACAAATAAAATTAAATAATTAATAAAATATTATCAAAAATTAAAAAATATGAAAAAATGAAAATGAAATTTGAATTGTATACAATATGAGCATTATAATAATAATAATAATAATAATAACAATAACATTGATGAGTAAAAAATGGATTAAAATTTAATGAATGATATTAATTAATGAAATCGAATTGAAGACAGATTTACTAATTAATTTACAATTATCAAACTGAGCGTAATTAAATTGGCAAAAAAAATTTTTGTTAAAATAATAATCCGTAAGATGTAATTAAGTACAAAATATATTTTGCAACATATTTGAAATTCTATTTTGTATTTTACAAACAGGTAGAATAGGTAAGATGTAATTAAGTACTAAAATATATTTTGCAACATATTTGAAATTCTACTTTGTATTATACAAACAGGTAGAATGAGTAGGATGTAATTAGCATAAAATATATTTTGCAACATATTTGAAATTCTATTTCGTATTTTACAAACAGGTAGAATGGATTAAATAAATTTCAATTTCTAACTGATTCAACGAGGAATGCCATGCCATCATAAATTTGTTATTATTTATTGGGAATGATTCATTGAAATAATATAGCTATAATTTGATTGTTAATCATCAATTAAGCACTTGTAACTCGATATGTATGTTCACGTATATATGTTACTGGTGGTGATCCTCTGGATGGTGCAACATTGTATTTTTCCAGTAGTGGTGGATCAGCATCCGAACGAAAATGTCCATTAGAGCTAAAGATAGGAATTTGATCAGGTTTCCTGCAAATGCTAAATTCTTTGAGCATTTTAATCTTATTCTCTTCTTTCCTAATTATCACTAAAAATAGTATATCTTAATTTAATTCAAAATTTCTTTAACTATAATTGAAAAATTATTTTTAGGTTTATTTGTTTCATATGAAAAGTTTGCAAAAACAAAATATTAACTATGCTATAAATAACTCCAACATAAATTATTCATTTAGCATATAATATCCGATTGGTAATTTCAATCTAATTAAAATTTATTTTAATTAAACGCTAATAATGTGAACTATAAAAAGAAATTTGAAACTAAGAAAAGGCCATCTCGTTAATATTTTAACTGATTTTCATTGATTTGATCCTAAAGGTGAACCATTCTTTTGTGTTATCATTAATTTATAAGATGCTAGATTGGCTAAGTGTGACTTTAAAAATGTCATGAGAGTAATGATAAGTGTAATGATAAAGTTGATAAAAAAGCTAGCAAATTCCACTTGATCACCTTGTCAAAAGATAACTAACCTACAAGAGTAATGATAAAGTTGATATAAAATTGACAAGTTCCATCTGATCGCCTAATTAAAAGGTAACTAATCTATTTGTTAATCCCTTGTGTTATCATTAATTTATAAGATGCTAGATTGGCTAAGTGTGACTTTAAAAATGTCATGATAAGATAAGAGAGGATGATAAAGTTGATAAAAACATTATCAAATTCCATTTGATCATCTTATTAAAAGGTAACTAATCAATTTGTTAAATGTAAGATCAGAAATAATTGTTAGATTTTATAATTAAACATCTTAATTTAACTAATAGCATTCATCCCAACATCTCAATGATATGGATGAAGCTAGAAATTTTATTCAAAACTAAATTTGAATTCATTTCATTGAATTTCATTTCAGGAACTAAAGATAAACATATGATAACTTATCATCATTATATCACTTCCATCTCTGATAACAATCATAATTTATTCTTACGAAACATTTTTATAAATATGCAAATGATACCGTGATGAATATCGTTCGGTGAAAAATTTATAAGTGGTTAGCAAGGTGAACACGAATGCTACCATCCAACATAATGTACCAATCAGATGTACATAAAATGCATAACCAATTCGTTGCTAAAATACAGAAAACATATTTTGATTCGGAGGAAATAAATCAAATTTCAAAAATTGGTATTAAATTTTGAAAAATAAAAATTTTAATTTAATTAATAAAACTAATCAATTCTGATATATGCGAAGCGAACACTTAAAAGCGAACACTTATTGTTAATTTTTGCATTCAGAAGCAATGAATTTCTCTTTCCAAAATTTAAAGATCGATTTGATAATTTAGATAAAAAATTCAACACAGGTGTGATTTTGATTTGGGATGCAATGAAATTTCACATAAACAATTTTAAATGGGTAGAATTTATCAGTTGATTTTAATCAGTAGCGTATAAAATAGAATTTCCAAACTAACTTCATAACTTCCAACCATTCCTTGCACAAAACGATTATCCACTCTATTTGCAGCCAGGAAGAAGACACCATCGGCAATCAGTGAACATAGCACTATGATAATCATAATTTAATAATTGATAATAAATTTTATTAAAATTTAGCTAACAACAATAATTAATTTTATTAAAATTTAGATAATTAATTTTTTTTAGCTAATGATAATTAATTTTATCAAAGTTTAGGTAACTAAAATCGATAATTAATTTTATCGAAATTTAGATAATTAATTTTATTAAAATTCACGTACTATTTAATAGTTGTCGAAATTTCTCGCAAATTTTATTTACTATTATTTAGAACCATTTCAAAAATACAAATTTATGCTATTAATTAATTGTAAATAAAAAATTAGAAAATATATTTATTATAGCATTTTTTTCAGATTTTAAATAATTAGAATTAAATTTAATTATTAAATCACTTTCGGCAATATTTATATTTTGAAATAGTTCGAGTGAAATTTAATTTTAAAATTAAAAACAAAAAAAACTTACAAGCCAAGAAAAGTGAAATGGTGAAAATAAATGCGGTAGGTCGAAAACAAGGTATACAAACTCCGGTACACAATGAAATAAATGCAAGAAATTGTGAAAAAAGAATAAAAAATAGTATTGCTTTATGCCATGCTGAAATGATATACTCATTAAATTAATTAATAAAACAATAAGTTTATTGATTTCAAATAACTTATGTATCGAATATATAACTATTACAAAAATTTTTTGCTACATAATTATTTGATAAAAATTGCAGAAATTACCACATTTGTGTATATTTTCACTAAGTTTAATAGGAAATCAAAAAAATGAACAAAATCATTAGCTATATATTGAATATAGAAGTTATTTGAAATTAATAAAATTAAAAAAGTTGCATTAATTGGTTTGACACATTTATTACTGTATTAATTGATTTGATAAAATTATTACTGTATTAATTGATTTGAAAAAATTATTGCTGTATTAATTGACTTGATAAAACTATTACTGTATCAACTGATTTGATAAAATTATCACTGTATTAATTGATTGGATAAAATTATTACTGTATCAACTGCTTTTCTAAAATTATTATTGTATTAATTGATTTAAATTTCAATTAAATTTGTAAAGTATGAATTAAATTATTTAATGTAAAAATTGATTATACTCAATGTATGCTTTTTATATCATTTGAGAGTTCGAATTGAGTAATTAATTAAAAATTTTAATTTTTAGGAAATCTTAGAAGAAGAAATCATACCCCAAAATCGATGATGTTCCGATTCACCAGCAGCTCCATCTTCATCAATATTATTTAGTGTATTCTCGATGACCATTTCTGCACTACGATCAAATTTATACATGCAATGTAATGGTTCTTCAGCATAGAAATCACCTACAGCAACGACATGCTTCTCCGCTCGTGTACAATCCCACCAAAGACCATGCTTAATTAGTATGCTAATTAATTAATGAAATTTAATTTATGCAGTTAACATGCATAATTTGAAGTTGGAATGATAAAAGTATTCAGCTTAGATAAACAGTAAAAAATTGATGACAATCTGACGAATTTAGATGTAATTCAAAATGTGATTACTGTAATAAAATAACTGCTTTTATCATTCTAGCCTAAATTATGGCAATCTTTTATCACTCTAACTTAGATTATAACATCCTTTTATCACTCTAGCTTTAATTATGACAGCCTTTTATCAATCTAGTTTTCATTATGATAAACTTTTACTACTCTAACTTCAATTATGACAATCTTTATCACTCTTACAATATCCGCGGTATCATCTAATTAGTTCGAATAATCATTGTTTATTTTCAAATAAAATTTATGTATATTACATATAATTCAAATTTTCTTTTACTTTGTAAATTTTTCAAATTTCTGTTGAAATATTAATTTTCAAATTAACTAATTGCAAATTATAAATTTCTGTTGAAATATTAACAATGAAATTAACTAATTGCAAAGTACTTTTATAAATGATTATTTTAATTTTTCTTCTCTTCCATTTTAAAAATTAAACTATTAATATAATTAATCAGCAAAGACAAAAAAAAAGAATGTTTACTTGATGTTCGGCTCGAAATTCACGAATATCAACAACTTGCCAAGCAGGTGAAAATACTCCAGCAAATGTAAATCCAAGACCAAGAACAATCAACATAATGCTTATTGCTAATAATCCCTTTTGTACTGTTGTACTTCCCATCTTAATTCACTGCAAATTTTCAACATCATTTAAAAAATTTTTAAGCAAAGAAAAAAATCAATTTTTAATTTCAACAATATATTGTAATTTTAAAATTATTTAAGCATCTCTTTTTTTAAAATTATATTTGCTTTCTACTATTTTTTTCTTCTTTTATCATAATTAAAATATAATTAATTAATTAATTATTAATTATAAATCATTTACAGAATATATCGACAGTACAAGTTTATTGAATGATTTCATTTCATAAAGGCAAAAAACAAAGAGAAAACTTCACAAATACTAAACCGGGAAATATCGTTTCATCTTTCTTCAGAAGAAATAAAAAGAATGATGTTACTAAAAAAACTTCGCAAATATTATCCCGGGAAATATCGTTCCAATCTATTTTTAGAAGAAAACAAATGATATTACTAAAAAGTTCGCAAATATATTCCCGGGAAATATTGTTCCATCATTTTTTGGAGGAAATAAAAAAATGATATTGCTTAAAAGGAACTCCACAAATATCATCCCGGGAAATACCGTTCCATCTATTTTTGGAAGAAATATGAAGCGTTAGATTTGCATAGAATAATATAGAATTAATGAAAGATAAATGAAATTAAAATGCAAAAACAAACAAACTTTTGATTTTAATTAAAAAGATGAATTATAAAAGGAAACAAAGATAAGAAACTTTCTACGTTTATTAAATTAATAACTAAAAATTTCGTTTTCAAATTTTAAACTAACTTAATTAATCGTTAATTGTTTATTTAAATTAATAATTAATCGTTAGCATAGTTTAGCAATGATTACGAATTGATAATAATTAACAGAAAACAAAAATAGAACAATTTTTTATGCAAAAAAAAGACGAAATTAAAATTATTGAAATTTGTTCATTACGGGTGTCACCCGTTTGTCCTCTCCGTAACACATCTGTCTAAAAATCGCAAGGAACCAAAAATGTTATTCAAAAACCGGTTCATATAGTCCTCCATATATATACATATATACACATACATGCACACACACACACATACACACACACACACACATACACACATACACACATACATACATATCTAAAAAGAAAGCATCAATTTACGGTAACTGTTGTTGGCCGTAGCGTCTTTGATATCACTGATTGATCTGTTCAATGTCTCTGCTTTAACTGATATTATTGATGGACGTTGATTTACAGTAGGATTGTTTCTGAAATATGAGTGGAAAAAAAAATGATTTAAATTTCATGCACACTTTTCTACAATGTAAAATATTTTCTAACTACAATAAGAATTTTCGGCTCATTAAATGAAACATTTGCATCGACAATTAGAATAGCAACAACATTCAGTAAGAATAACAATAAATAATAGCTTATAGTTGCAACAATAAGAATTAAATTGGAGACATTAAATAACACTGACAATAACAATAATAATAAAAGATTATGGTTATTATTGCAACAGTAAGAATTAAAAGAAACATTAAATAGCAATAACAATAAAAGTTTATAGTTAATATTGCGACAATAAGAAGTAATAAAAAAACATTAAATAGCGATGACATAATTAGTAACTACACATTTAAAATTAAAACATTAAATAGCACTAACAATAACGATAACAAATAAAAAAATCCTATTTAATATTGCAACAATAAAAATTAAAATAATTGTATCGCTCTCTAAAAGAAAAATAGTAACAATTTGAAATATTCCGGTTTCATTGGTCTAGAAATCCGTAAATGTTCCGTTTTACGGAAATATTATTCGTCTAAGAAGAAGGAAACAGAAAATATCATTATCATTTACATCATCTTCAAATATTTCAATATTTTTGATAAATATTGAGAAATATGTTTTTTATTTTTTAAATATAAGCAATGAAAAGTTTATCAATGACTGTATAATCATTGATAAATTGATTGATAAACTGATTGTACAAATTGATAAATAAAATTAATACAGATAAATACAAATACAAATTTAAATACAAATATAAATATAAATAAAATTGTACAAATTGATAAACTGATTGCACAAATGACTAGATGAGCGCAAAAATTACATTTGCAACTTTTTGTTTTGCGCAAAAATTACATTTGCAACTTTTTGTTTTGCGCAAAAATTACATTTGCAACTTTTTGTTCCATATTCTACAACCTCATTTCATTTTTCTTATAGCAAAAAAATTTACTTTAAATATTTAAAAATTATATAAGCTTTTCTATGAATATTAATATATGAATTAATATATGAATTAATGAAATAATATATGAATGAATATTAATGCCGTATGATAATCTTCAAAGAATGATTTCAACGTTAAATGATAGCAATATTGATTGATTCTGTTTACTATACAAAATCAATACATTGAAGATTACTTATATTTTAGTTCAAAAAAATCCATTAGTATTGAATCGTTATATTTCATCGTTCAATAAAATCAATGATACTGTAAGTTAAATATACAAATAAAACAATCATTTGCTGCAATCGATATGATACTGTTAAATTTTTTCTTTCAAACAGAAATATTGTGAACAAAGAAGTATCGAAAATAAGAAATTCTAATTCGAAATTAAAAAATATCGAAAATAAGAAATTCTAATTTCGAAAATAAACATTAGCCTAAAATTTGAAGCCAAAAGACATTTACAATCATTCGCTCAATAATTGTATGTTTGATATCTCTCTCTCTCTCAGCATCATTGAGACTTTTCAAATACCGGTTTTGACATCATTGGAGCAGCAAATAGTTCGACGATTACCAAAATGTGCCGTTCATCTGACCTTCAGCCATATTCAAATTAATAAAAATGCAAACGATAACATTTAGTTGTAAAATGACAAATCAAGTTTCAAGTTAAAATTTCATTACTAAATTGAATTCTAGCAATAGGTGACAACAATTCAAGTAAAGATTTCTTCTTATAGAAATATTAAACTATATCAGGCAAATAAACTTGCAATATCTGATTAAAATATATTGAAAAAAAGTAGAAGAAATACTGAATAACTCTTCGAAAAAGTTAATTAATTAATGCATAATTTAAAATTACAAGTAATTAGTTGGTGCATAATTTGTTAATTAACACTTTACTGTTAATTAAATTAAAAATTTGGAACTAATTCAAAACTTTAATCCTTTCTTTAGTAAAAAATAAATCTATCTACTACATATTATTTATACGGAAAGAGGGAAAGTGGTCCGTTAAAAGAGATTGAAATTTTTGAATGCATTCAATTTAAGATTTCAAATAACTTCTCAATAACTGTGTGCCTAGCGGTGATTTATGATTCAATTTATACTCTATATGCTCTCGATGAAATCTCTTATTACCATCGTTAGTTGAGATATTTGAAGTGAAGAATGTAAGATTTTCAACAATGACGTACACTATTAAAATATTTCAGTACAAAAGTGCATTTATTGATTCATTCACAAACTTCGAAATTATTTTAAATTTTTAGAATTCTTTGCATCAAAAATAAAATGACTCAGAAATTGATTTTGTTCAGAAGGAAAATGAAAAATGGAACGATTAAAATTTGAAGTAAAAAAATTATTTTAATATGAATTTCTACAAATCGTTGAAAATGTTTAAATTTTCATTACAAAATATCTCTCAACAGTATAAGTTTATTGAATAATTTCATTTCATAAAAAACAAAAAACAAAAAGAAAATTTCGCAAATATTATCCCGGGAAATATCGTTCCATCTTTTTTAAGAATAAAAAAATGATATTACTTAGAAAAACTCCACAAATATTATCCCGGGAAATATCGTTCCATCTTTTTTAAGAAGAAGTAAAAAAATGATATTACAGAATAAAACGTCGCAAATATTATCCCGGGAAATATCGCTCCATCTATTTTTAATTTTTTAAATTAATCCATATCATCCTGCATAAATTCATTTCTATTGAAAATTAAACAATTATTTAATTATAAAAGATATTGTAATATCGATCGATCATATCATTTCAAATAAATAATTACAACTTCTTTATCATCCTTTAGCTTTATTCTTTTTTAAAATATTTTAGTTTAAAAATTTTAAAAAATTCAAATTCATAAAAATTGCATAAAAGATAAGGCGGAAAAAAAGAAGAAATAGGAGATTAAAGCTCACTCGAAATTCCACCAAAAAGATGTAGAAAGTAATTATATAGCTCGAATGATACTTCAAATCGAAATTTTTCTTCTTTTCATATATTCTGATGAATATGAGATTATCAGATGATACGATTGTCAGAGTTGATGAGACGAAAAAAATATTTGTATCATAAAAATTAGAATGAATTTTTCTGTCATAAATCAGCAAGCAAAAATCAGCATTTTATATCGAATGAATTGAAATGATTCATTTCATTAAATATTTTTACATCAGCGATAGTAGCAGAAGTATAAGTAGCAGTAGTAGTAGTAGTAGTAGTAGTAGTTGTTGTTGTTGTTGTTGTTGTTGTTGTTGTTGTTGTTGTTGTTGTTGTAGTAAAAAGTTGCAGATTGAAGATGAAAATTTCTGAAATTTTTAAATTATGCCTTTTGTTTAACCGATAATTATTGGCGCGAAATTTTCAAATAAATTTAAATTTAATTTTATCGTAGGAATAATATATAAGACAAATAGCTAAAATAATGATAACGATAATTTACAATGATAAAATAAATGATAATAAAAATTAATAAAGAAATTGATAATAATGAATGATATCATTAAAATTTTGATTATTTATAATGGAATTGATAATTTCATTGATAATTGATAAAAGTTATCATTTTGGTAGCTACACTGTAACAAACCAAATGATACTATATGATAGTTACACTGCAACAAACCAAATGATACGATATTTTTTGATACTATATGAGCAATCTTTTCTTTTTAATTTTAAGGACTTCAAATTTTTCGAAGTTTTAAAACTGCAAGAAATTTCAAAATGCTGCTAGCAAACAGAACATGCAAATCAGTAATGATAATAAGAGTTATCTCAGTAATGATAATAAAAGTCAGTAATGATAACAAAAGTTCAAATCAGTAATGATAAGATAAGTTATCATTTCATTTTTCAACTTTTTCGATTTAAAAATTTTTAAGCTTTTGAAATTTTAAATATGCAAAAGGTAGAACAAAATGTTCATACTTTTTAAGGATTCAATGTTATTGTCTTTGATCTAAATTTTAAACTCAAATCTAAAATAATTTTCTCACATTTGTATGTTGCATTTTTGAATTATCTCTTCTGAAATTTTCAAATTTCAAACTTCAAATGTAAAACTATTAGAATGATAGCGTTTAGCTCAGTAGCTGAAGATATCTGTATCAAATACCTGTATCAAATAGCTTAATAGAACTATTAGGATAATAACGTTTAGTTCAGTAGCTGAAGATACTTGTATCAAATACCTGTATTAAATAGCTTATATAGAGCTATTAGGATAATAACGTTTAGTTCAGTAACTGAAGATACTTGTATCAAATACCTGTATCAAATAGCTTATATAGAACTATTAGGATAATAACGTTTAGTTCAGTAAGTGAAGATACTTGTATCAAATAGTTTATATGGCATGCTGATTGTTATTTTAAGACAACAATAAAGCATTAGCAATAGTTCAAAAATTACTATGCAAATAACTAATCTATGCAAATAAGAAAAATTCGTAGTGTAAATAATAAAATATTTATTGCTATTATTTATTTGAAGTAAAAGAAAATTTTTTCCAATTATTCCACTCTTCTCAAATTTATTTTAACGTTTCAGTTTCGTTAACATTTTATTGCTTATTTCATGAATAAATAAATTGATGAATAAATAAAACTTATTTGATGAATAAATAAAACGATTGATACAAATAAATTATATAATAATTTTGGGTTTAGATTAAAATAATTTTTGTTCTTCTTGAAATATAAATTTTACTTTGAAAAAGTTATATTTCCAGTTAGCAATATCCTAAAATTTGATTGAAGCATTAATTTAATTCATTTATCGTTAATGAATAAATAATTAATTCATCAAATATTTCCTCGAAAGGATTAATTGCTAAAGCTTGAAATGCTATTTAATTTATTCCTGTTTAATTTAATTCTTATCAGTATTTTATTTCTTATCACTCAATTAAGCTATAAAATGTCAATCAAAAGGTTTATGATCAAAAGGTCAATCAAAAGGTTTTTGAAATCAATCAAAGGTTTATTGATCGTAATGATGTTGAAAATTCAGTATTAATTACAACAGTTATATCTTTATTTTTACTGCAATAACAGTTCAATTTATTATTAATATTTTTGACTACTATCATCTTATCAGTTAGTAAAATCAAAATATGATATTAATAAATGGGTCAGTTTATAAATGAAACCGATTAAATATCCCGCTGTGTAGCAATCATCTCTTCTAAATTCCTTCATCAAATTCGGTTGCAAATTTTAATTGAGTTGATTTAAGTTGCACAATTTAAAATATCCAACAAAAAGACATACCTACGAGTGAGTGACAACACATTTAAAGAACTTCCGGAAAAAGTCGAATCTATTAAAAAGGTATTATATGAGGAAAAAGTTGCCATTATTATTCATTAATAAACAGTATTGCAAAAATCACATTATCGTATTATCTCAAAATTGCAGCTCGACTAGTTTCTAAGATCTATATGATACCTCTAACTCATTTCCTGGTACTTTCTGGTATTTCCTGGTATGATTCACTAAGCTAATCAATAACCGATTTCCAAAAAAATAAAATAATAAATTCTTCATCAAATTCTCTAAAATTATTTCATAAATAATTTTATAGAAATTCGACAAAAATTCTTATCAATATGAAAAATTTCATAAAGTTGAACTAGTCGAGCTGCAATTTTGAGCATACTAATTTCACAAATATAACTAATGGAATAAATATCATTGAAAATATTAGAAGTTAATTTAGGAAATCTATTGATTCATTTAGTATCCGATCAAAAGAATTCATTCCGATCATACGTTATATTCATTAGTATCCGATCAAAGCAGTATTGAACATTTTTGAATAGCAATGTAAACGAATCAAAGAGAACTGCTTTGTAACAAAAAGAATAATTATACGATTCAAAAATATTTATGGTTGAGAGGAAAGATTTTAAAATGAAAAATTAAACGGAAAAAAAGAGGAATGGTTTTGTTGGAGAAGTAATTTGATGAAAATTATTGTTAAATAAATCGATCGATAAATTCAAAAATTTTCAAGTGAAATTTGCATTGTTCGGTGATATTCAATGTTAGAATGGATAGTAGAAAGGTATGATGAAAGAAGGAAAGATGAAAAAGGGGGTGGTAATAGAATGGATGGATATGTCCTCAATAATGATCAATCAAAATGACCTAAATTTAAAATCAGGCAATGACTGACTACTGGAAATCATTTCTTCCTTTCACATCCGCATTTATTCACTTTCAAATTCCTACGTTCACCGAATATAAAATTGCACAGCATATCGGCAACAAATACAAAGAGAGAAATGCGCATTATGCAATGAAAACTTTCCAATGTCACATAATATCATTCAAAATATATAATGATGAATCATTTGGTCATTTAAAATATATCTGATGAATCATTTGATCATTCAAAATATATCTAATGAATCATTTTGTCATTTAAGATATAACTGATAAATGATTTGGTCATTTAAAACATATTTAATGAATTATTTTGGTTATTTAAGATTTATCTAATGAATCATTTGTAAATTTAAAATATATCTGATGAATCATGGTTCAAACAGCACTTAAAAAGATATGCAAAAATTTACTCCATTGAAGATTTTATCAAAGATAATGATGAGTAATAATTATTTGTATTATAATTAAATTATTCATTAGTAATACATGACAGATTAATTAGTCGTTATACTATATAAATTAAAAAGTTTACGAGAGTAATATTTTGAATTATACAGTGTTAAAAATAATTTGTTTAATTGTGAATTTAAAGTTTAGAAATGATAAGTTAAAGTGATAAGTTTGTTAAAATGATAAGATATGGGAATTTTTGAACGTTATAGGGTGATGATGATGATAGATTTACGATGAGATGTGAATGAGTCAGCGATATCACTTTTGAAATTGTTTAATGAAATGGAAATGTTGAATTTTGATAAGCATTAACAACCAAAATGATCATTGTGAGATTATTTCGTTTGCCCATATAAGGAAATAAAAGAACTTGAAAAATATCAATGATGAATCATGTGTGACTCATCATCTTTTTGCGAAATAAAAATTCAACACTAACAAATGATAAATTACGTAACCGAGTTTTCTAATTCTTAATGATTTTCGCATTTATCTGATATTCTTGTAAAATTACATTTGGAAAAATTCAGCTAATACAGTAATATTAGAATAAATAAAATGATGAAAATTCAATTGGTCATTTGAAATTGGTCATATGGTCATTTGAATGAATAGCTAATTATCGCTAAAAAAATGAAATATAAAATCAAAAAATTTATCAACGACAAATTTGATAGTATCATTTCATAACAAAAGGGAGGCAATTTTGAAATTGAATTGTTATAAATTGAAAAGTAATTCGTTTAAATTAAAGCATATTAATAACAAATGATCAAATCGATCATACTCCATCCGACTGTCCACAATAAATTTGCAATCATAAATCAAATCAATATGAAATATTATTGAGCATAGAATAATAACAATGTCATTTTAAAATCTAAGATCAATCAACACATTGGACTCCCTCTCTCTCTCTCTCTCTCTCTCTCTCTCTCTCTCTTTGCGACAGATATTGTTGTATTGTCGAAATTGTTCCATTACTATTGCATTATTGTTATGTTGTAATTTTATACAAACAAATATGATGAAAAATTAAATTATCGATTTACTACTTTATAATATTCATAAATAACATATATAGTATAGAAAGAAATATATATTTAAGAGATGATGAAATTTTATTATCAAACAATATGAGAGACTATTTCGATAGAATAATTTTGAAATATTCACTTGGAAGATTCGTTGCTATGCAATAATATTATGCAACTCTCTTCGTATATGCAATAATTTTCACGAAGAATTTCACTTTGCTTTCTCAATTGGCAATAATTAAATATTTAATTTGACCTTTATTGTGACCTACAGAAAAAGAGAAAAAAATGCATTTTCGTTTACGATATCATAAAAGAATACTTTTTAAAATTTTAATATGAAATATAGTTTGAAAATAAATTTTCATACGTATTTTATATTAATTACATCATTTCCTAATTATATTATTGATTTTTAAATCATTTGAAAATTTTGTAAAAATTTTATAAAACATTTATTTAATGATAATATATGAGAAAGTATTAAAAAAAAAACATTATTGATTTTTCAGCAATGATAATATGCGATTATTGATTTTTATCAGTGATAATATATGAGTAAGTATTGAAAAAAACAATATTGATTTTAAAACAATGATAATATGTGATTATTGATTTTTATCAGTGATAATATATGAGAAAGTATTGAAAAAACATTATTGATTTTTAAACAATTCAAGAAATTTGTATAATTTACAAAGTATTTTATTAATAATTTGAAAATATCAGTAATTTCATTAATTAATTAAAATAGAAATGCATAACAAATAATTTGGTGAAGTATTTAAGAAATGATAGTAAAGCAATAATAATTAACAGATTTTAATTGATAAATAATTGATAATTGATAAATAATATTTATGATTTATATTATCTTTCTTGTTTTAAAGGAAAATATTGATAGAATAGAAAATATTTTAAAATTGATATTAAAACAAATAAAATTGATAGTGAAAAAGTGATGAAAGAGAAAAGAAGAAAAATTAAGAAGAAATATTTTGGTGACAAATTTTAGGATGAAAAATTTCATGAAGTTTGAAAGGAAACTTGTTTTTCCATTTCATTCTCATTGATTAATTTAAAATAAATCGATAATGGTAATAATGAAATTACTAATCGTATATAACTATTATAGTCGAATATAACGTATGATGAAATTTTCACACTAATCCTCTATCATACCTCAATGATTCAATTTATTTTTTAATTGAATTCAAATCCTTCTTTTCACCTATCTATTAAAGAGATGTGTGTGTGTGTGTGTGTCTGTGTCTGTGTCTGTACACATTTCGTTATTGTTATATTTGAAGGATTATCGAAATAGTGAAAGTGTATAGAAATTAATCAAAAAAAAAGATCGATATGTTATTGAGAGAAAGTTTGAAAAGGTTGTAGATGAGTTGGAATCATACCGGCTGGTAAGAGAGGAAATGACACCGGACATCGGCACCATGGTTACGTCAAAAATGTTAAAAGATAATTCATAGGTGTGCATGTATGTATGTGTGAGTGTGTGTGTGTATGTATGTGTATACCTATGTATGTATATATGTGTATGAGGTTTCCTATATTTACATGTTTACTTACAAATTTTAAATTTCACTTTCATGAAAGTTGATGAATCATAAAGATGAATAAACAAAAGTGTTTTTATTATTATTATTGATATTATTATCATTATTATTGTTATTGTCATTATGTTACTGTTATTATTATTATTAATTAATTAATAATATTATTAATATTATTTATTATTATTATTATTACTATTATTATTATTAATATTATTATTATTATTATTATTAATTATTATTATTTTTTATTTCAAAAGGGGTATTGTAAGATATAAGTAATTGGACAAATTTTAAGCATTCATTGCTTTCAGAAATAATTGCGATAAAAATTAAATTTAATTAATATTAATCATAAATGTGCAAAAATCTTTATCATTATCTTTATCATTCCCATATATAAATGAATAAATTTTTTTTTGGCAAATAAATTTAAAAGAATATAATTTAAATTTTGATAGCAAATTAAAGACGAAAGAATAATATGACATTGAAAAAAGGATGTATCGTATTGCATTCAGGTTAATTAGCCATCTCAATGTCACACCTTCAATTCCTCTGATCAATAATATTTGATAATTCATTTGAAATTATGTATAACAAAACAAAATCTATGAGTCAAACATCGCTTATCATACAGGACTATTTGTTATGATTATGGTTGATATGATACATTTAATTGATGTATCATTATGATTATAATGGTTTTTGATCAGTTTGTTGGAAAGAAACAAATAAACCTAAAGTTTCTGATTTAAATTAAGCAATAAAATATTGCTGCTGCTATTCATCTTCCAGAAAGTTATATTTCAATCGTTTGTATTATCAATGATAGCTAACTGAAATCATTAAACAAAATTATCGAAAGCATTCATAGAAATAATTTTCGTTAATATGATCCTTTAATTTTTCCGCTTTCCTTCCTTACATTTAAGCGTAACGTTTCATTCCTTTTCCACTGATCCAATTCTTGCAGTTTTTCAAAAAGGAAAATTGATAATTAAAAGAATTTAACTAATGAGCAGTAGAAACTGTTCAGTTATTAGCGCAGTAGAAACTATTCAGCTATCAGTATAATCCATGCAGTGAAAAATGCAAACTAAAATTTCAATCTTAGTTGCATTAATTTCGGAATGGAAATTCTAAACTAATCAATACTAAACTAATCAATAAATCAATATTAATCAATACTAAACTAATCAATAAATCAATACTAATCAATACTACTTTGTATGATAGTTTAATATGATAAAATTCCGCATTACCAATCTCTTATTTTAATTTCATTTCAAACTAATTATTGAACAAAATTATGAGAGTTATCAAATGAAGCAAATTATGAGAAATGCGCAATATTACGCAATTGAATTGTTTATTTCATAATTGCGCTAAAATTTAAAGTCAGGTAGGTAGTTTAATGATTTTCATATTATGAGATATTAATAATACTAAATTTTTTCATATTAAAAAAAAGAATAATCAAAGTATTAAAAGATTATGATAGTTTGGGAAAAGCATTATGACGGCTTAATGTTCCGTTTGTATGATATAAGCATTCTAATCAACTTATCAAAAAGTTTGTAAAATATTAATTACTAATATCTCAAAAAGTTTGTAAAATATTAATTACTAATGTCTCAAAAAGTTTGTAAAATATTAATTACTAATATCTTATTTGATTATGATTGGAGAATGTTATGAGATGGCTGTTATCTTTTCGAGATATTAAAAAATGTTATTTTCTCTTATCTTCTCTAAGATACTATAAGATATTAATAATATTAAAATTTTTTTCATATCAGAAAAAAATTCAAAGTATTAAAAGATTATGATAGTTTGAGAAAAGCATAATGACAGCTTATTTAAAATATTTATAATTCAATTTGAAATCTTCGATACTATTCTCTGTCCTCTGTCAATTTGTTATTAAATGAAATATTTGGGGATGAAAAAAATCGTAAGCGCAAAATATCACAAAATTTGAACAATTTAAAATTAAAATAATTAGACTAATCTAAGTACAAAAAAAGATAATACAGTAATATGATTTTGTTGCACGGTACTGGCGTACGGTACTGCTACAATGGATGTAACTATCAAAATGATTAATCAAATTCTTTTAAAAATATATGTATCGTATTTACGAAATCATTTCTGATATTATAATTAGAGAATAGATTGTTTTCTAGTCCTTTCAAAATATTACACCGAATTTGTAAGATTAAATTTTGAAATGCCTAATTTTTCTAGTCACTTTTGTGGACCGAACATTCGAGCCTTATTATTGTTGATGATTAGATAGTATAATTTGTTTAATTAGCTTACAGTATCTTTTTAATTATAGTAATTTTTATCTGTTTTTTTCTTAATAGCAATTTTTTACATCTGATAAATTAATAAATGATATTAAATTCTTACCTGAATTATTCAATGAATTTTGTTTAAAATCAATTATTATCATAATCATACTGAAACCACTAAGTTCATTGGTAAATACTAAAATAAGCAAAATCAGGCGAATCCTTGGACAAATTAAATTTAAGGTATTGATTCTTTTTTCGGACTGCAATACTTATTGTTCATAAATTTTCCATCATAATTCAAAATTAACTTTTTGGTTATTTCATGATTGTTATAAAAATATCGATGATGATCATAATGATGATTATAATGATGATTATGTAATATTTCTTTATTTTTAAAGTTAATTCAGAAAAAAATGAAAAAATCTGATTAAATTTTGAAATCAATAACGCTTATTTAATATTAGGTTTTACTATACGATTATTTAATATTCGATTTTACCATATGATTATTTGATATTAGAATTTACTATACGATTATTTAATATTGGGTTTTACTATGCGGTTGTTTAATATTAGGTTTTATTATACGGTTATTTAATATTAGGTTTTACTATACGATTGTTTAAAATTAGGTTTACTATACGATTATTTAATATTAGGCTTTACTTTTACGATCGTTAATTTTTCAATGAGTTTTTTTATCACCTTTTTTAAATTACCTTTTTTTTTTTTAATCACCTCAATAATTATTATTTTAATTTGTTGTAGTAAATATAAATATATTTGAAAATAGAATTTTCAGAGTAAAACTTTTTTACAATCGCCTGAAATTAAAGCTTTTTATTAACTATATATTTATATTACAAAGTATTATTTCAATCAAATGATAATATTTGCATTATAGCTTCTATGATAAATTATTCTTTTATACATTTTGCCATTGCTGTATTATTTCAACTATTTACAAAATTACATTTTAACTTTTTAATTTGATAATTTGAAAACAATTCTAATTTTGGTCTAACTTCAATCATAGACGTAAAACATAAAATAAATACTTTAATGTTTTATCGATGAATGCAAATTTAAAGTAAAATTTTTGATTATTTCCGATAAACAAATAAGTTAATGACTTTGAAGTAATTTTGAAGAAAACAACTTTCCAATTTGATAAAATTAATGAGGTTGTAGGTGGTACTGATTATAAAACTGGTACTTTTTAACTCATTAATAAAATCTTTTCTTTTTATTCCTCTAAAGGTAGTCAGTCCAACTCCGATAGATTTTCAATATTATACTTTAAATCTTATTTACGTTGGTACCATTCAATACTTGCAACTAATTAATTAACGAATCCAATAATTAAAGAATAGTTCTAACTACTCTCAATTTAAAGTTATCCATAATTTGTTAAAGATTTGCTATAATTTTGGGATGATATGATTTTATCAATTGATAATTGTATATTTGAAAATTTTGGAAACTAAATTTTTTTGATTTTAAATTTTCAAGATTTCTTAAATAATTTCCTGAATTAAAGGTTTCTTGTTTGAAATTTCATAAATATTTTCGGAGTAGAAAATCATTTTACTCCAGAAAAT
This sequence comes from Cercopithifilaria johnstoni, assembly GCA_916381525.1. Taxonomy (NCBI): domain Eukaryota; kingdom Metazoa; phylum Nematoda; class Chromadorea; order Rhabditida; family Onchocercidae; genus Cercopithifilaria; species Cercopithifilaria johnstoni. Next base: position 29,175 of record CAKAEH010000500.1, read on the forward strand.
TTGACTTATTTTTTACTCTCTTGACGAAATTAAGAAAAATGATGGAGAAAGATGAAATCAACGACACTATCAAGATCTTATCAGTTCATTTTTGCCTCCTATCCATTTCTGGTTTTCCCCTTTCCTAAAATACTTTCTTTGATTTATGTTAAAAAGTTCAATTTTAGTAAAATTTATTTTCAACTAAATTTATCATGGTTGAAAGAAAATTTATGGGTTTTAACAGTAAGATTACCGGATTATTGTATGCATTATAAAAGACAAATGATCCGAAGAGATTACGATAGATCCTAAATATTCGTTGAATACGTGATAACCGTGTAACGTTGAAAAGTATTAATTAATAATAAATCTGTTATATCATTATCTATATTTATAGTAACGATAATTCATTATTTTAAGTTATTTCAATAAAAATTCCAATGAAGAAAATGATTGTTCTTTAATACAACTGAAATTAAATATTCCTGAAATTAATATGAAAAATATTTTAACTATTTGAATCGATGAAATCATTATTTTGGTTATTTTATTTTAGACTATAAAATAAACTCTTTAAGTTTAATTCAGAAAAGCAATATTAGTTATTTTATAAATTTTGAAGAGTTTCGTCTTTTTCTTATTCTCAAATTAATCACATTTCACTTTAATTAATTAATTACTTTGTAAATTAAGAAAATAATAAAATTTAGTTTCTTATAAAGTGATTTTTTGTTTTTCAACTTTTTATTTTATATTCTGATTCTTTTCGATAAATTTTAGAGAATTTGAAATTTTATTATTTCCCAGAATTTCTAATGAATTTTGCAACATTTAATACTATTTCAAATTTCATTAAATCAGAATAATTTGAGTTTCTGGGAGCTTTTTTTCTGTTAAGGAAACTAAGCTGAAATTATTCAAAGTAAAATTAAGAAATTAAGTTATTAATTAAGTAATTATATAAAGCTTCAAAATTAGAAGATCGTTGGTTTCTACAATTGATGAAGTGTGTTCGTTTCGAGAAATATACGTATTACTGTTTTAGGAATGTAACCGTAGTACCACACACTTCGCTTAACGATTGAAATATTTGATTATTTAATGAGATAAATTAATTCCTAGTGAATTCGAATAATATTGGTATGCAATTATTTAATCGAAAATCAAACGACCCATTGATGTTTGCGCTCAAAAATTTTCAATTCGAATTCAATAGAAATTTCATAGCGGGTAATTTAAATCTTTCAAATTTATAATCACCTGTAATAAATTGATATCACACAATTTTTAGAGAATTGGAATCAAAATTTCATTATTTAGTAAGATGTAAAAAATAAGGAAAAGATTTTATACATGCAATAGCATAATGCATGATTAGAAAGAAAGTTATGATAACCTGAAATCTAATGAGTTATAACCTAAAATACCTAAAACCTAATGACTGAACCTGAAATCTAATGAATGATCCGTTCGATGAAAATTTCATTCAATCAAAAATTTCAACTTACACTTTTTATGTATCTTTCAGTTTCTCGAAGCTTTTGGTAATGTCGTTGATAGGTTTTGGAAATGAAACCAGTGAAACAATAGTAGTTCCAAAGCCCACCGCTTGGCAAAGTTTGTTTAATTATTGAATTTTTAATTAGCCTTTTTAAATTGGTTTTTTTTCAAAATTACATTTTAAATTCTAATCATTCAAGAAGTTGTTTTTCATCCTTTTTTCGACGTTTATTAAATGATTTAATTAAAGAAATTATCAAATTAAAACAATAAATTAATAAAAATTAACTAATTAATGGTATCTTTTTGAATTGCTTATCATTTGAAAATATAATCATAGGTTGAAAATACTTTTATAATTTGCATTGACATTTAAAAATTGTTTAAATTTTCTTGATGAAATGATAAATTTTAATTTCAGCTTGGGGTATTGGTCTTACTGTCGTAACGATTACAGCGATTGGACCATCAATTTGTATTACAATTGTGCCATTTCTTAGCAAAACACTTTATGAATTCTTTATGACATTACTTGTGGCTTTTGGCATTGGAACACTTTCTGGCTCAACATTATACGTACTTTTACCTGGAGTGTGACCTTTTATTTCTATAATAAAAAAGTTCAAAGAGGAATTTATAGTATCTGATATAATAGTTACTTAGAATCTAATTCTAGCTCAACATTATACGTACTTTTACCTGGAATGTGACCTTTTATTTCTACAACAAAAATGTTCAAAGAGGAATTTATAGTATCTGATATGGTAGTTACTTAGAATTTGATTCTAGCTCAACATTTACACGTACTTTTACCTGGGATGTAACCTTTTATTCTACAACAAAAAAGTTCAACATAACACTACTTCTACTTGGAGTGTGACCTTTTATTTCTATAACAAAAAAGTTCAAAAAGGAATTTATAGTATCTGATGTGATAGTTACTTATAATCTAATTCTGGCTCAACATTATGTGTACTTCTTTCTACCTATAGTGTAACCTTTTATTTCTGCAACAAAAAAGTTCAAAGGGGAATTTACAGTATCTGATATAATAGTTACTTAGAATCTGAAAGTTATTATTAGGTAAAGTTGCAAAGATAGAATAGTTTGATATACTGTTTTATCCTTCTAACTTATATCAATAATTACTTTCAAAAAAAAAAAAATTTTTCAATTAATAATTTATTTGTGAAAAATAAAAACAAAAGTTATTTTCAGGCACTTGGCTTAAATGTTGTGGAAGAAAGTTATTATAGGACAAAAATTTCTGTACTACTTGTCGTATTATATGCATTTTTTGCAGTGGATCGAATTTTAGCATATGTTTTGCATTTTCAAAAAGTAATCTATAATACCGAAAATATTTTATTTGATGCAAATTTTCGACAACTTATAGAAATTTTAATCAAATTAAAAAATTAAGAAATTAAATTCAAATACTTAAATTTACACTTGTTAAATTAATTTTTAAAAATCTATTATTATTCAGTTCATATTTTAATACTATCACTAATTTATAATTTTATTGTTTTCGTAATTAACAACAAAAAAAAAATTAATTATTCATGAAAATTATTAATGTTTTAGATCCGATCAAAGAGGCAAAAGATTCATCAATCAACGCTGAAAAAAATTTTGAAAAAAGGCAAAAATTTAAATCAGACAACAGCGACAGAGGATAATCCTATAATGTCACGAATTTTGCTAAGAACTGAAAAGAGTGGTAGCACTGAAGATGGCTTGGAATATTATGAATTGGAGAAAGATCGCCTAAAGGTATTTTATATCATAGGCATGCCATTTTCCTGTAAAACATAAATAAATTTCATATCATAGGCATGCCATTTTCCTGTGAAACGTAAATAAATTCCATATCATAGGCATGTCATTTTCCTATGAAACGTAAATAAATTCCATATCATAGGCATGTCATTTTCCTATGAAACGTAAATAAATTCCATATCATAGGCATGTCATTTTCCTATGAAGTATAAATAAATTCTATAAAAAATGAAAAACATGAAAGGTAATATTAAAGAAACTATTTCTTCTTCTGTCCATAAATTCATTCAATATTTCAAATGCCCATTTTAAGTTTATTTAGATTTGAATTTCAAAAAAAACGGAAAAAGCATCCGGTATCTTTTTTTCAAATAGTTCAATGATATGATTTTAAATTCTAGCAAGAGATTTAAATTAATTTTTTAAATTATTGTTGTTAGAAATTAAAATCATTTTTAGAGTGAATTTGAAGCAGCGATGGTTAGTAATATGATTTCAAGAAAGGTTAGCTTCTTAGCTTCATTTCATCTAATTTATGAATTTTTTTTCCCTTTTAAAATTTGTATGCTTATTAATTAGTAAGTAAAAAATTGGCCAAATTTTTAAATGAGTTTTGTTTTTTCAATTTTTATAGGAAAAAAAATAAATTGATATTATTGAGATTGAAATAAAGTGTGAGGCAAATTTTCATTAAAGATATTAGGCATTGATAACCTGATAAAAAATTAGGTTAAAATTTTTTACTTTTCAGGTATCATGTAGACTTCAAACGACCGTGCTGACAGTTATGGATGATAATAAGACTTCAATAGAAAATGGTTTAAATCGTAAAAATGTACTGCTTTTTTTGCATGCACAAAAATAGAAATTAAAAATTACTATTTTGCAGCATATAATAATAGTTTTAAAATATTTAAATTCAATTTTAAAAACTAAAATATAATAATATAATAGTGTAATATAATAGTTTTAGAAACTATAATACAATAATAATTTTAAAATATTTAAATTCAAATTTAGAAACTATAATATAATAATATAATAGTATAATATAATAGTTTTAGAGACTATAATACAATAATAGTTTTAAAAATGTTTTAATTCAAATTTAATTGAATTAATTTCACGAAATTAATTTTCATTTGTAATCAATAATTATGAACAAAATGATTTTAAAATTTAATTACCTGGAAAGAAAAATTTTAAAAATTAAGTTTCGAAGCAGTTAAAATATGTAATTCAACTTCGAAATATTGATTTGCGAAATTAGATTGTTTGTTTCAAAATCGAATTTTAAAAAAATTGCTCGATGATAATCTATGTATCATTAGTATTGTAAATCCAGAAGGATTCAAATGATGAGGTATCGGTGAATGTGGAAGTAGTAGAAGAGAAAGTACTCGATCCATCAAATCTTGATGCAGCATCAGTTGCTTGGATGATAGTATTTGGTAGTTTGATGAACAATTTCGTTGACGGTATGAGTAACGGTGCTGCATTTGCAAATTCTTTGGCACGTGGTTTTTCTGTTGGTATTGCAGTTATCACTCAACAGCTTCCACAAGAGATTGGTATTTATCGATCCGTGATTATCACATTTCTAATTTTGTAATTTATAATAAATACTTCGTACTTAATCTGTGAACATGCTAATTAAACGACATATGATGCTTAAATGTAGAATATTGATTGATTGATTTTTAAGCTTTAAATATTTGATGTATTCTAAGCTTTAATAATTTTCAACAAATATAATTTTTACTTCAGGAGACTATATTTAATCATTACATATCTTAGGATATAAACCTATGCTGCAGGAATGTTGGCAATTTTAATTCAGTCAGGACTTGGATTCAAACGAACTCTTTTAATAAGCTTATTCCCGAATTCGCTTAGTTATCTGGGCTTTATATTTGGTGTATTAATTGGTAATGAGGACGATTCATACGGAAATTACGTTTTCGCCGTATCATGTGGAATGTATTTATATGTTTTTCTTGGTACTTTGGTACGTGATCCCTATATTTATATTGAAAATGCGTTACTTTTATTGCTCACCTTCCTCCAATATTTGTTTACATATTTCCGATAATTAGTTGATCCTTAGCATACTGTTTCTGATATAATATGAGAGTACTTTTGCGGTTTCTTTTTACTGTTTTCACCGTATCTGGGAATTGGATTTGATTCCCAGATAAACGGTGAAAACATCAATCCATCTGGGAGCTTAATCAATCCACCTGAGAGCTTAATAAATAGCTTAATCAATCTTATCTGGAAGCTTAATTAATAAATTTTTTGGTCAAATAAAATTAGCGAAACTTATAGATTCCGGAAATTCGTGATTCGGTAAATGAGCAAATCAAAGTGGACTTGAAAGGAAGTATTCGATCAACAATTTTGCAAGCTATTGGTATTGTTGCAGGAATTATTTTCGTATATTTGGTATGCAAATACGGGCATGAAATTCATTTCCTAATGATATGGTTACATGATATATGCCATGGAGATAGTGCAAACAGTGGAAATCAATAGTTTCTTAATGTTGATTATATATGAGAATGTTAACTTCTCGTTGTTTCCGTTGCTCCATAAAATGTTGCGTGTTCAGCTCATCAAAGAAAACATCACAAACAGTCGTAGTCAACTTTCTTTCTTTCCTTTTCAATAACTGCCTTTCAAATTTCCCCTCCTTTCAATAGCCAGCGGCTATTCTCACTTTCAGTAGCCAATCGGCTACTCTCTCCCTTCTCCTTCAATAACAATAAGTTGATCCTCTATAATCCCTTTCAGTAGCCACTGGTCATTCTTATCAATCATCTAATGTTATATTAGCATCTCCGATGAACTTGCATGTTTTTAAAAATGAATAAAAATTTGAAATATATTGTCGTCACACTCACAAGCAACCCGTTCTACATACCCTCAGGAATTAATCATACTTGCAACACCCACCACTCTATTCAATCAGCGATTTCCATTGTGAAAATTCAAACTTCACGGGCCATCTTTACCCTGTAAAATTTGAATTATTGGAATTGAATGTGGTAATGGTAATGTTTGTTTACGTGTACATACATACAAACAACTGCGTGTTAGTGTTTGACATTTATAAATTAAAAGTAGTAGCAGTATTTGAGAATGGAAAAGGGGAAATTCTCCATTGTTCAGAATCCACCTAACTACGATCATTTTCAACTTTGCTAATCTGTCTGATAAAAAAGAAAGTGAAATAATTCGGTACTGATTTGATATTGCAGAAATGCTCGCAGTATACAAAAACTGCATGCAATGAAATTGTGCTATCACCTGTTCCTATCATGCATGCTGCTGCTGCTGCTGTATTTGGACAGTGCTTCTTGTGTCAATTTCCCACGTAGTCTAATGAACAAATATCGGTAAGTTTGATTCATTCCGCCAAGATTAATTGTATTTTCTATAATATATTTTACCTATAGGATAAGATCTGTATAATTAATTTTTCTTTGAACGTAGTTGAATCATTTTTAAAAATAATTTCATCAAATTTTACTAAAGATAATTGCAGTATGTCTTATGAGAGTTCCAAAATGTTAACTGATTTAATTACTAATAGTTCCTTTGTTGCGAGGACAAAAAACATTTATGATAAGGCGTTGCAGTTTGAAATGTCTCATTGCTATGGCGTGCGCTACACGTCAAGCGACTATGAGAAATGATTAACTTTTCTGACTTATATGCGTGAAGAGATTCCGTATTTTAGAGTTCACACATAAATATATCCGCGTAGTTATTGTTTGAAGTTGGACCCTTTGAAAGGATAATTTTGTTTCTGCCATTGTTAACGTTTCCATAGTTTTTAAATGTTGAACTTATCTTGTAGATTTACAGCTTAACTTTACGTACGTAAACTCTTGAATTTTTCCTGTGTCGGATGAAGTTTTTATTAACAATTTTGTTGTAGGGATAAGGTGAAAGCAATGTTTTATCATGCATACAACAGCTATCTTTTTCACGCTTACCCGCTGGATGAACTAAAACCACTTTCATGTTCCGGTATGTTCTTAGAACAGATTTTGATTCATCATTTTACTGAGACTTACACATAGATAATTAATTTAATTTTTGGCAAAAACAGAAAATCTAATCACGAGAAAATATTGGCACTAATATGTTTATCTAAATATAAGATTACATAGCGCAGAATGCAATATTTTATTGGTAATTTTTTTATCGAAAGAAATGAGGAATTCCTCCTTTACCTGGTTCTTCCTTATATATTTTAAATGTTTAAATCTCTTTTCGAAATTTGATAATGTATCCATTTGATAATGATGCTTGTTTTTGCTAAATTGCATACTACAGTTCCACTTTAGGCGTGGATACATGGGGAAGCTTTAGTTTAACGCTGATCGATTCGTTGGATACGTTGCTTATTATGGGTAATGAGACGGAGTTCATTCGTGCTGCTGAAATTGTTCTTCGTAACGTTAAAGTTCATTTTCTTGTTAATTATTTCCGGTTACTTTATTTTGTTTAGGAGCTGACCTTATTTTATTGGGTATTTCCAATGAGTAGTTCAGTTATCATTTAATGATAATTGAAGTAGTTTAGAGGCAATGGGTGAGTAATGTGGAACCATAATTAAAAAAGGAAGACATATGTATGTCAAAATGAAAATATCCAAAAACTAATAAAATTTCAAAAATTTAGCGTTACACGAATCCTTTTACTTTCTCTTTTCCTGTTTAGGTTGATATGAATGTCAATGTATCAGTGTTTGAAACTAACATACGGATAATCGGTGGGCTATTAAGTGCACACATGCTTTCTGGACGAGTAAAAGGTTAATTTCTTTCACATAGCGATTGATTTTTGCAGTTTAGATTTAACATTGTTAGCAAAATAAGATTTTTTGTACGAATAACCTTATTGTTATTCTTATTTTACCTTAAGGAATGGCACTAGAACCGGGATGGCCTTGCTCAGGACCTTTGCTACGATTAGCCGAACGTTTTACTCAAAAACTGGTACCTGCTTTTAAATCTGGTACTGGAATGCCTTATGGAACGATTAACTTGAGGTTGTTCTTTTTTTATTTCTCTATTCACAAGGAAGATGAAAGAAAGCAAAAGAAATCAGTACTTGATATTTTCTTCCAACAGAAATTGGATTTAAAGCTATTTTGGGTTTGGATAGAAAGCCTGTTATATATGTAACTGTTCCAAAAGTTACGTGACAAATTTGTTTACTTTGAACCAGTTCGGATAGGTCTTTGTATACGTGAAATCTTTCAGACATGGTATTCATCCGAATGAAACACCCATAACATGTACTGCTGGCGTCGGTACAATGCTGTTGGAATTTGGGACACTATCACGCATTACTGTAAGAACTTGTACAATGTCTGATATGAAACAAGTTTTATAATTTAAAATTTGTGTACTTCTCATTTGCTTAAATTTGAACTGGATTATTTGGAGGCGTTCTAAGATTCTTTATTACAAAGTGTGACTAGAGTTTTTTCTTGCCTGGGAAATCTTTAATGCAAATTTGATATGATTTCAACAAATGTTTATTTTTGGGTAATCCATATTATGAACAACTAGCTCTGAAAGCTCTGGATGCTCTATGGAAACTACGTTCATCATTAGATTTGGTTGGAAATCATATTAATGTTGAAACTGGGGAATGGACCGCAACAGATGCTGGTATTGGTGCTGGTGTAGATTCATACTTTGAGTATCTCGCGAAGGCTGCTTTACTATTTCAGCGTCCTGAACTGATGAAACAATTCAAGAGTAAGTTGGATTGGGTGCTTCAGTCACTTTTATGACAAAAATAATTCTACATTTTAGTTTGCTACGTGGTGTACTTTCCAATACAGGGTCTATTTAGAGCATTGAAAAGTTCTTTTTCCAACAATGGTTGAAAAATTTTGCCAAAAGGCTTGTCAAGCGAATTTCATAAGTGTATCGTATATATGAATCTAGATAGCTTTATTACTTTTAGTTCCAAAAACGATAAATTATTGCAGCATACGTAAAAGCAATCAATAAATATATTCGGAAAGATGATTGGTTTGTATGGATTTCAATGACCAGTGGGCAATTATCAATGCCCATATTTCAGTCCCTGGAATCATTTTGGCCTGGTGTTTTGGTTAGTTATTTCAATCTTTTATTAAAATTTTGATGGCAGATTAAGGTTCAATTTATCGCCGTATCTTGTTAGGCATTGACGGGGGATGTTGATGATGCACAGCGAATAATTTACCAGTATAGTCAAGTGATACGACAGTATGGATTTCCACCAGAATTTTTCAATCTTCCAAAACAGGAAGCGGTTCGTTTTCGTTTTCTGTATTTTTGTTGGTAATATCACCTTGAATTTTATTATAGTGGATAAGGAAGGAAGTTTTTCATGTATTTTCTTGTTTAGCTCCAAATAGGTTTATAGCTTCTTAGTTCATTTAGCGAATTAACATGCAACAATGCTTGATTCGAACATTAAAAACATCTGATTGTCTCTTCATTTACTAATTGTAACGTTATTTTTTGCTAAAGATTATGAAACATGTAGGTATCGAAGCGTGCTGGTTATCCCCTGAGACCAGAATTCGTTGAAAGTTTATACTATATTTATCGAGCTACAAAAGATCCTTTGTTACTGGAGATTGCTGCTGAAGTGGTTGACGTAAGTTATTTTCGATTATTTATTCAAATGTCATGAGTGATCCTAAGTTTCTGGCAGTGTCCATTCTGTTAATTTACTTGTACCAGCCGAAGGAAGTAATGCAATGAATTTCTGCGCAGCTCAATGCAGATTTGCAAATTAGCGGAATTTTTGTTTTACAGTGAAGTGTGAAATTAATAAAATTAAGCTCTTTATATGTAACGAAATATTAATATTTTTTCATGTGTCAGTCAATCTGTTATATCCTTTTCTGTCAATCAATTAACCAGTTATGTTCTTTTACTGAATTAATCTATCACTTTATCACTGAATCAGCTGTAAGGAAAACTTCAGCAGTAAAGATGTAATTTATTAATTTTAGGCTATTGAACACAGTTGTCGTACGAACTGTGGTTATGCCACAGTTGTAAATGCCGAATATCATTCTGTTGAAGACAGGTTTATTTCTTATAGTTTCTTAGAATTATATTTTTCTCATTGATTATATGTTACCATTGATAAAGAGATCACTCAGATTTTCCTGATTTTTTTGAATAACAGGATGGAATCATTTTTCCTTTCGGAGACTACGAAATATCTTTATTTGCTCTTTGATCCTGATAATTTCATCAATGCTGACGGAACTATCGCACGTATTGTTGAAACACCGAATGGGCAGTGTATCATCGATGGTGAATTTTATATTTGAAAAAGCTATTCGTCCATCGCTTTTCGTTGCTTAGCTGCATTTTTGTTATTTATTTACTAGTCTTTTATTTAAATCCAAATACAATGCCTTTAGTGGTTTTATCTTTAAAACAGTTATGTATTCGCAAAATAACATTTTTAGCTGGTGGCTATATATTCAATACGGAAGCACATCCGCTCGATCCAGCAATTGTTTATTGTTGCAGCGCAAAACGTAGTAACGATTTGGAAATGATAGCACAATTCGAAAACAACATTGATTTTGCCTCATTGGCGGGAATTTTTGATGAAACATTACATCCGTTTGCAAGGAGATTGAATACTGTAAGTGATGGTTGTTGCTAAGTTATGAATTAATTCTTTTAGTACCCTGAATTCTATGTGGAATAATTAATTTGCATATCTCTTATTATATGATTTGTGTTTCGCACAGATCATTAGTTTACCTAATTAAATGTTTTCATAGATGATTTACTGAATTAACAAGTGGTTTATTAACAAATAATAAAGAAGTTGACAGTTAGCAAGTAATTTTCTACTGTTATCATATTTAAAGGTTGACATTACCCTTGTCTTCTCGTTGAATATAGTGAAGATTTTAAGCTTGATTTTAAATTCATGAGTTTTATAAATTTTATGTGATGTTTAATTAATGTTAATGGAATATAGTCAGGCATTAAATTTTTAGGAAAATATGGAAAATGATGTATACGATGTCTGGAATGCCCAAAAGGACGAAAATTTACTTAAACAATCGTTGACAAACCCTTTATTGTATGATTATGTTGCTGTATATGATGATCGCTGCTTGGTGGGAATTACTTTATTGGGATACTGAGATCATGCTTTTATACCTTATTTGTTCCAAACAGCATAAATTATTAGTGATTAACATAAGACAAAATTTACAGCTTGAGAAGAAAACGAAAGATATAAACTATCGGCAACACTGATAAGATTTTCGGAATTAAACATCGACTGAGTAGTGTTCTTAAATATTAGGCACGAAGTAGAGCTGTGTCAGTCTCAACATAGATAAAGTTACATATAAGATTTCAGAATTGCTGTTGGCCTACAGATTCTAACGTTGAAAATGTACCATTCCGCCGTTTTTTGAATGCAGTGTTTGCGAAGCATATTTATCCTGCAACGGGTATTAAGTTCATTGTTGGATTAATCTGTTTGTCGACTGATAACAATACTCACGAAGTTGATTGGCCCTGTAAGTTTATGTTCATTTTCTTGTATTATTTCAGGAAAAATCTCAAATGTATAAAATCATGTTCTCGTCTAAGGTTAGTTCGAAATTCTTATCGCAAAATTCTTAATGTTTCTCTGTTGTAGATCTTCATAAAGAGGATGTCGCTCAGAAGTTTGGTTCTGTTGATAAAATACGCTTCAATAAATTTCGTTATCGAAGTATGGCTGAAGTAGGCTACGATATACTTCTAACATCACCACTTTCTTATCTCTCAAGGTTTACTGGGTTAGGACAAGTGAAGCCTAAACCCGATGGTACACAATATTAATAGTTATTTTGTATTATACTTTTAATATTTGTTTATTGTAATCATTCAAACTATGGGCAACATTTTGTGACAACTATCCCGACAACATTTTGTGACAGCTACTCCAGTTATTGCTTCCCATCTATATCAATTAAAACGAATTGCCTTAGTTCTTGTTTATTTTCTTCCCATGCCTGTTTTTGCCATCTGAATTATGTTACCTTTTATACTCTAACAATATTTTAGTATTTCGCATTGAACGGGTTGCTTTAGCTGATTTAGTATTGTTATTAAAAAGTTAAATTATTGTTTTTTACTCATGGCTGTTTTTTATATTATTGTTATTAATTATTCTCTATTTAATTAATTTTTTCATAATTCGAATAAGGTGCAGCTCAAAATTGTCTGATATCGGTTTTTCAATTTTTTGATGTTGCTAAATTTCAAATGTCGATTAAATCTCTTATGAAACCAACCTAGTTATCATCTCTTATGAAAACCAACCTAGTTATCATTCTTTTTTATTAATTAATGTTGTTATATGTAGAGCAATAAATTTATTTCAAATCATTTTGTTCTAGTATGCATTTACAGTTATGGCAACATTTTCATTCCCTTGATATTTTTCGAAAGCAATAGTTTATTATTAAGAACTACACTTTAATATACTGCAATCTTATTTGTTTTAAAATTTTTACGACTCTGGAACCTTTCCGTACTCCTTAAATCTTTCCATTTTGTATGCAACCAATGGTTGCATATTTGCGTTTTCCGTTATCTTGAGCTTATATGAATCATGTGAATTGTTTTTTAATTCTTTACCACTGGAAAAGCTTTGGTTTCAATTTTTTGAGATTTTTCAAAAGTATCGATTAGTCTCTTTACCGACTCTATCCGTTGATTTGATTACAATTTTAAAAAGGCATTGTGAATGCCAAATACTATGCGTTTTTTCCTTTTTTTTATTCCTACCTTGACACTGCGTAACAATTTAAATAAGTAGTTTTCTAGGTGGATAAGTGATGTTGCGATTTCAGTTATTACTGCTGTTGCGTGACAATGCTTTTTCTATTGCTCGGCGATTGACTGTTAATGACTTTACGCTTCGTACGCATACGTGTGGAGAACTACGTGTAGGACATGAAAGTTTGCACTTTTTTGTTTCTCCAAATCGGGATTTCATTGTTTTGGAAATTTTACCCGAGACTGCTTATTTGTATTTTAAAGCTTTATTTATGTTCTTATACTTCAGATAAGTTTGAGTCTTGCAAGCAACACATATCTGAGACAGCCATTTTGCTAATGTATGGGTAGTGTGGTTCATAAATGAGATGTGTTTTGTTAATTGCAGCCGAGAGTGATTCCTTCATGATTCATGCTCATTATCAACCCGAAAATCATCCTCTATTGTTCAGGCCAAAAAGTTACTCTATATGGGTGGTTACAATTCATCCGTCTGAATCGTTTTCTCGTTTTACGAGATGCCTATGGCTATGTGCAGGCCAGAATCCCCGACAAAAGAAAGGATTTAGTCGAAAAAATCAAAATGGTTAACTGCGAGTCTGTTTTAAAAATTGAAGGAGTGGTTATTGATAGAGGTGAACAATATCGCAATGCAAATATGCCAACAGGGGATATTGAGGTAGATTCTTGTTTTCAAAAAGCAGCTTTATTGCAAATAGCACATCTACAAGAGATCTGAAATTGTGTTTTTCTTTCTCCCTAAGATTTTGGTTTTTGGTCAGATCTAAGCGAAAAATTCAAAACAACTGCGCGCAGTTTTCTACCTTCAAGCGCATCTTGAAATTTTCCGTTGGAACCGGAGGCTTTTGCAGGTACTAGTGAATGATTTTGAACTACTGAACGCTTCACCAGCAAATTATCCGCTGGATGAGGTAACATCGACGGAGGAAACGAAACTCCGATATCGTTTCCTGGATTTGAGAACAAAGCGAATGCAACGATCACTTAGGTCCTTTTCTGTATTTTTGTTCTTGAAAGAACTATATCTAAACTAAACATGGTGATTTATATTTACGAATTATTTTCAAGGCTAAGAGCAAATGTCGTTCATGGAATACGAAAGTATTTGATCGAAAAAGCGAATTTTGTTGAGGTAATTCTCCCAAGTTCTTAGCATTTTCATTGTACTTTCCGTTTTTTATGTGGAAGTTTTATTGAAGTCAGATAAGAATAGACTTTGAAATGTCTTATTGTGTTCTTTGGCGTACATTCCATAGTACCGGTAGTTTAATTATATTTATAGCGGTGATTCTGGAAAAGTTTGCATTTATAGTAGCAGGTAGGATATTCTGCGATAGTGTTATTTTTATGATAGTTGAATTTGCATCTGCAGTTTAGTTTTAAACTCTTGCCAAAAATTTGTTGAAAAATTTTTTTTCATTTGCATCAGTGATTGAGAAGAAATTTTTCTTGGAATTAAGATTTTAATATGTTTCATTGATGCAGGTTGAAACACCAACTCTATTTCGCCGAACTCCCGGTGGTTCAAATGAGTTTATTGTTCCTGCACCGAAACCGAATCTCGGGAAGTTTTATTCTTTGCCTCAAAGCCCTCAACAATTCAAGCAATTGCTGATGTGTGGTGGTATTGATAGGTACTTTCAGGTAAATAGAATAAAAGTTCGTAATTTATTTTCGAAATGATGAATGTAGCTTTTACTTGAAAGCCTTATAATAATCAATATATTGTATAATAATAATCAGTATATGAACAGATTTTGGGAATATATTGTATTATTTTCTGCAACAGCTAGAATGTTGGCTGCCACAAGAGATTGAAAAAAAATCAAGAGTTGTTTTAACGGAAAACTTATTCGAATTTAAAGTTTTTAATTGCCCCAACTAGAAATTTTTGAAGATTGCTCGGTGCTATCGTGATGAAGGTGCAAAATCAGATCGACAACCTGAATTCACACAAGTTGACGTCGAATTATCTTTCACTGATCAAGATAATGTTATGAAACTGATAGAAAATATTATTGTGGAATCATGGCCCAAAGAACTGGTGTGTTTCTAGAATTAACTATCATTCTCTAATTTCTGCAAATGATTAGCATGGACGAAATTTAAAGTCAAAATAAGTACGCAATGAACATTATGACCAGAATTTCAGGATGATCTGAAGCCCTCAGCACCATTCAGGCGGATGAAATATTTGAAGGCAAAGCGTTTATTTGGTACTGATAAGCCAGATCTGCGTATTCCATGGACCATTGAAGATTGCACTTCCGACTTTTCATTTCTACGAAGGCGTGAAATTTCAAATTTCGTTGTGAAAATTTTCATTGCCAGAAGTGCAGAAGATGTTATTAATGGGGGGAGTTGGAAGGAATGGACTCGAATTCTGCAAGACAATGTATTATCACAGGTTTGCGGTGTTTCGATTTCATTACTTTCTAATGCGTTGCAAACATTGTAGTCTGAAGTAGATTGCGGTATTTCTGCAATTCATTTCGAGGTCTTTAGCTGCATCTTTATTTTTTTCCCAGTTTTAATGTTTTGTAGAAAATTTTAAAATAAAAGAAGTTGTCGCTATCATAGAGTAAACTTTTAGCACCAATTTCTTTTTCTTTATTTTTGGCTCTTTATAATAACGTTCATTATTACCATTTCTTAAATCTAGAAAATTTCAGAACTCTAAATTTCTGAAAGCGTCGGAAAAGAACTGGTTTGCAGAAATTCCAAACGACGTTCTGATAGAAAAATTTGGTATTAAAGAAAAAGATGTTGCCATCATATCGTGAGCTTTTTTGATTTTTGTAATAAATTCTTATTCTTTCGACCGTTAATACACAGTGAATATCATTAATTAATGAGTGATTAAAAATCAGTATATTTATTTATTCTATAGCAATGCTACAGTCGTCAGTGGATGATTTTTCCATAAGTGAAGATACGATATTCAATAGAGAAAACAATATCGTAAAAATCGCATGATTGCTAAGTAAAGATAGTAGTTGTATATTTTGCGTTATTTATCTCATGTTTCATTACACAGTGTGAGATAATTAACAGTGTAATTAGATCCTTTTTAAAAAACGTAAAATGAAATGGTTTTGTTTATGTGGGGAGATGATGCTGGCGTAAAATGGACACTTGGTCAATTGCGGCACTTGATTGGTGAAGCGATGCATCTGCGGGCTGAGCAACGCATGGAATTTGTTTGGATAACACATTTTCCCTTGTTCACAGTTAATGCGGAAGGTCGTCTAGAAAGTGCTCATCATCCTTTTACTGCTCCTATACCAGATGATATACCATTACTCTACGAACCGAATAAACTTCTTTCGATTACCGGTTCTTTTTTATTTTAGCAGTTTATTTTTAAAAAGTGGGATTAAATAGTGATTGAACACAAATATAACAAAAAATTTCTTATAATGTTTCGTAGTGAAAATTGTATTGTGTATGTTACAAGAATGTTGAAATCATGATCCTTTTTCTTTTTTTGGATTTTGTATGGAAACGAATGTTACAGGTCAGCATTATGATTTGGTGTTAAATGGTGTTGAGTTGGGTGGTGGTTCAATCCGAATTCATAATGAGGATATTCAGCGACACGTATTATCTACGGTACTTGGTGAATCGTCGGAAGAATTTGTATGTTCTACAAAATCTCGTTGCTTTTTTCTTTTAATTTAATACATTTGACACATTTAATTATATAGTTGGCCAAATATGAATAATTTTTATTTCAAAATTGAGTTTACCTGTATCCGTTTTTCTTCAGTTCTACATGCCTGACATATCATACAGAATTGCTTTTTTTCATAAATATTTTGGCGTCTAGTTCTATCCTTTTTACAACGCATTGATTATGGTTTAGTATTAATTTCAGGAGCATTTGCTAAAAGCATTATCTTATGGGGCTCCACCTCATGGTGGTTTTGCAATTGGTCTTGACCGATATATGGCTTTACTAGTTGGACGAGGGGATTCAAGTGTACCAATTCGAGATGCTATTGCTTTTCCGAAAAGCAAAGAAGGCAACGACCTTATGACTAGATGTCCTGTTGAAGCTACTTCGTTACAACTGAACAGGTATAAATACCATCAGATTTCATTTGATTATAAATATGCTTCATTTTTGAAATATAACTTTGCAAAATTCAATCAATCCACATGAGGAAATCGCATTCGTTGGCATTTTGAGCATTATGGAAAAGATACTCTTCTAATGATATTTAACAGGTTAGCAACGATAAGATGTAGAAAATAATATAAGGAGCATTTTCGATAATCCAATCATTTACTCTAAATATTTATATGGTTGCATATTGAGGTACGGCATCTCTGTAACTGTAAGGAATGATGTAAAGGCAGCAGGTGGCGAAATTTTAGGAGAAAAAGATGGCAAAATTCAATCAACACGCTAATGATCTATTGTTTTGTTGAACTATTATTGTTACCGTTTATGTAGATATGTGGTAGAGGCATGATTGTTTTAGAAATATTCAATTTTAAGTCAATTATGGATGAGCAGTTATTTATAAAATGAATTTAAACTAATATTTTCATACGTGACTGACATTTTCATTTTTGTATGTCATAATATTGTTGTCATTGTTCCATCTTAGAAGTTGTCGCAATAAATTGTTTAGTTATAAGATGTAAAACGAACATTGAGCTAACGAACCGGGAGTGAACATCTCGGGCACAGATTGACTGAAAGAATTGTATAAGTAATTTGATCATGATTTTTCTAGAAATTCAAATAATGCATAAAATAATTATGTTGGATCTGTTAAAAATCCCGCACCAAGACGTTCATATATTTTAAGCACTATTCGGAATTAAGTTTCATTCAATCCTAAATGTTAGGGTGATTTTGAAGTTGGTAAAATTTAAAACTTAGTTAGGTTTGCTTCTTGTACGCTATTAGTTGTAATAGAATTCACAGTGAGGATTAGTTATATTAGAAAATAAAGTGTGGTTTTGACTGAATTATAAGCTGTGTGGGAATATCTTATGATATTGGTATGCTTCGAAGTAGAAACTGGATCTTCATTGAATGAATACGCTTACGGGTTGGAAGAGCATGATGACGGAACAATAGTGGTTCAAACCGGTTCTAGCTAATGAACGAGGTATTTTCATTGGATGTGGTGTTATGTGGATGGTTATGTTATTAGAAGATTCGAAATAAGATGCATAACCAAGTTCAAGGAACGTTTGGTATGGAATAGTGAGTTGGGACCTCACCACTTTGTATTTATAAATCATTGAATTTTAGGTTCCGATTCCTTATTACTTCTTTATTTCCTTCGTTTGAAATAGAATTCTTATTTTATTGATATTTTCATAGAGATGATAAATTCTGGTCGAATTATTTAATTCCGATGAGGCCTTTTTTCGTAGAAAAATTTTGTAGAAGTCTAATATATAGGCTTGATACATAGACAATAAATTAATATATGTTTAATATATAGAAAGGTGTAATAATTTAAAGGTTAGCAGTAGTGAGCTGTTCTTACGAGCACCATACAACTACATTGTCAAAAGAGAGGAATTATTGTTTAATCATTTAAATGTTTAGCTAATTTAGGTAATAGTTCAGTTCATGTAATTTCAGCAGAAAAGGTTATAGATTCAAATCTTACATTCGGTTCTTGATAATAATTGAGTTTATCTTTCATCACTGTATCATGTTTGTTTCAATGTTACAATGATCGATTTTATCATTTTTTTTCTTTTTTGAAATAGATTATTTTGCTCATATAATTTTTTTAGTTTTATAATTAAGTAATTTTAATTTCTCATTTGAATATTAGTTGTATTTTCAGTGGTCACTTTTTAATTCTAATATATTTTTAGTAAAGAAACAAAAAGAAAATCATACAGCTGTCAATTATTTAATATTATAGGAATATGACGTTGAATTAAATCATGCGAAATATTTTACTCATTTCATTATTCCGTCAATGTAGTATAAAATTCCCTGTAATTTATTGTTCACTTATTTTATATATGTTTATTTTAAATTCATTTCATTCATTCGTTATCTCATAACTTTCCACTCTACTCCATAGTAATATGAAATTATGAGTATGACTAAAATGACATAAATGATCGGAACTTTTTTTGAACTTTTAAACCGTTAAACTTTTGAACCACAAAAAAGGGGAAAAGGAAAAATGGATAAATAGTTTGAATAAACAGGTATCGTTGTTTCGGTGATATTTGTTGTTGTTTTTTTTTTTTTAATTGGAACTTTAGAAATTGATCAGATTTAAACAGAATAAAATAAATAATGATTAATTTTAAATGGTACCATTTAAAGTTAATTGGACATCGATTGATTTAAATAATATCATTATTGACTGGACATTTACATTTTATGGCGATAAAGCTTAACTTAAGGTGGAATTTGACCTTTACGATTTATCTTGTTGTCCATCGTATCGTAAATGATTTTTAAAAAAAATTATTAATGTTGCTAGTCGGATAAAAAAAAAAATTACGATTATTACGATTTATTACGATGTTCTCTATTACTATTACGATTATTGCGATTATTTTAAAAGTTTTTCTTTGTTTGATTATGAGAATTCTATTTAGATGATATTTTTAATATTATGGTTGAGTATTATCAAGCTTCTATTACAATATCCGCAAAATGCTATAAGCCAAAAATTAAACACATCTCTAATGATACCTTTATCCAGGTGATTTTGTTTTTCCATACTAAACCTGAATTTTCATGTTACCCAAATTTTCATGTTTAATTACTAAATTCAAAATCATTTGCAATCCAAAACAGGATTACTCTGCTGAACAATATTAACATATCATAAGAGGAATTTCTTTTTTTAAAACAAAAAGAAAGAATGGATAAGAGAGAATTATCAAAGCATTTGAATTCTTAGGGAGCTATAAAATGAGAATTAAAAAATTTTCTAGATTACACACTGGCGGTGAAGAGCGGTGCTGTGGAAGATGCGCAATGCAATTGATGAATGATTTAATTAAGAGGATTGGTAGCAATGAAACATCAAAATTAATTAATCTTAACTATAATAATTTCTTATTTGCAATGTCAAATGCTACAATTCTTCAACATTTTTGCAAGTTTGTTTTCTTCCATTATTAATTAACAATTTTCGTTAATTAATCATTTCAATTGAAATACATTATTCTATTATTCTTTCTATATTATTTATGCTATTATTAATTAATAATTTTTGTTAATTAATCATTTAAATTGAAATATATTACTCTATTACTCTTTCTATATTATTTATGCTATTATTTTTTATATTACTTTTTCATCTATCTTTTTATATTATTTACATTATTCTTTTTCTACTACTATCTTTATTGTCTTGCTTCCGTTCTTTTTCAGTCAAATTTAATTTTATGTTTTAAATTTTAAAAAGCAAGATTTTGAATTCAAATTTTTTATATTTAAAATATTTAAGTTTTTCATTTATCTCGCCAACTCAGCTTTTCTACTGAAATCTTCATATTTTGTTTTAGAAAATTAATACGTTTGTTGTCGTTTGAGAATGATTCGTTTGAGTTATTAATTAATATTTCGATTTTTCAGTTTTTCAGTTTTTGAAAATTTCCCACCCATACTAGTAGGAAATTTTTAATATTGATACTCGTAAAATAATTGTTAGCATAAAATAAGCTAATTACTTAAAATAACTAAGCGATAAAGTCATTATTTAAAAGAGTATAACGAATTAATTTGAATTTATTATTTAAAAGTGTACAACGAATTAATTTGAATTTATTATTTAAGAGAGTGTAACGAATTAATTTGAATTTGTTATTTAAAGGTGCTTAAGAAATTTTTTTTAATTTATTAATTAAAGGGTGTGACGAATTAATTTGAATTTAATATTTAAAGGTGCTTAACAAATTTATTTAAATTTATTAAGAAATGTAACGAATTTATTTTAAATTTAAAATGCATAAATTCAAAAATAATTACGAATGTAAATATCATGAAATAAATTAGCCATTAACGAATTTATTTAATTAATTCAGTTTTAAGCATACATCAAATATGCGCTATGATGTAACATTTTACATTAAATTATTTTTATTTATTTTATAATATTTTCATTTATTAATTATTTTTAATTTTTGTATAATCCGAATTTTTGCATTTGAGAGAATTTCATCAATTTGAACAATGTTGTTCAACGTGTGCTCCAAGTTATTCACAAAAAATTTTAATGGGATATTCTGAAATTATCGACCAGATATGTGTTTACAATTTTAAAGGTTACTTATTCTCTTTTTTCAAATTTTGATATTCTTAATTCATTTCTCATTAATATCTTTAATTAGTGTTAATTGTAGCCAACCAGGATTGTTTTTCAAATATAACATATTTAGCTATTTGATATAATTTTAATATTTGAAATCGAAATTATCATCCATCTTTCTTAATGCTGTCAAAATTTATCGCTATTTCTTATATTTTAAAAAAAATTATTTTATTTTAAAAGATATAGTAAACAGTTTGCCGAATAAATTATATTCAATTTTTGCCTTTAATTAAGTAATTAATTAAGTAATTGTATATTTTGAAAAATTTAATTACAAATTATTTTTAAATAATTATAGAAATACATTTTTGTGTAATTTAGATATTAAAGAAAATTTTGGATGTTTGGCTCGATTGGATTCACAAATGATACAACTTTGTATGCATACATGTACACCGTATCAGGAAGCATTTCATTCTATAGCTCGAAATTTTCGACATTTCATTCTTAATAATGATGTAAATATCCTCGAAAATTATTTGAATGAATCATGCGAGTAAGTTTTTAAAATATATAAAAATTTATTAATGCAACGTTTTTGACTAAATGTAAGAGAGTGATATAAATGATCAGGAAGATTTGATATATTAGGTGAACCTACAAAGGACAAGTAAATTATAGTGTAATAAGTAAACTATGGCAGGTGAACTATGATAAGTGAACTGAACTTTGACATGTAAGTTATGTTATTAAAATAAACATACCATATAAAATAAATAAACATATAAAATAAACATATGTAGTAATTTTAATTTCTTAATATACTATTTGATAAATTTAACTACTGGAATGATGAATCATTCACTTTAGATATGTTCTTTGTTCATTGCATTGTGATATTCCACTGATTGCTCATAATTGCGGCTATGAAATAGTTGAAAAAGTTATTGCATTAACAAGAAAATCATTCAAGTCATTGGAGAAGATGTCACTCGACATAGCTGTTATCAACAGGTTTGTTTCATTAATTTGTTGCTGACAGTATTTCAATATTTGACAATATTTATCATACTAATGATAGCAATGATACTATATCATCCATATCATACTAACAATATTTTCTGACAGTTGCTGACAGGATTTCAATGACTACTACAATTTCTGAATTATAATTTAAGCCTAGAAAAGTTGATTTGTTATGGCTAATTTGTGATAAGAATGTTTAATGCTAATCAAAATATCAACAACATATGGTTGCTTTTCAAAATAATAGCGAAGATTTAGAAATGAAACCTAAAATCTGAATTAATTTTATAGTATGAAATGATTTTAAAAGATAATATCATTGCAATTCATAAGTCTAATATATCAATAGAATTAAGAAATATCATTGCAAAATTTATGCATAAAATAAAATATCAAAAATAATAATTTCAGGTGGCCTAAAGCGTGTTCCGAAGTAATCAGTTATAGGATACCTGAACGAAATTTAACAATTAAACAACAGAGAAATTCGACTATCATAAATCAGACACAACAAATGAAGCAAATTGAAACAAACGGTGATGGAAATCAAAAATTGATCAAATTGTTATCATTATTATTATCACTATTCATCTATTTTACGTTGGAATAAAATTATCAAATGAAAAAATTACACAAAATTACGAGCAATTTTATTACTAATTATAAGAATTAAATTTTTCAAAATGTCGAAGCAATTAATCTGTTTACATTTACTAATTAATTAACTAATTAGTCAGCATTCCATCGATAGCATCTACAGCGGAATATGTCATCCTATAAACGAATAACTTGTTATAACCAGTTCAATAGTAACATTATTAATTACTTTTTCGATAATATTTCATTCAATCTTATCAACATGTTTGAATTTTATTAGCTTCCTCTAAAAATATCACTAAAAACTGAGAAGTAACGAGAGAAAATGATAAAAAGAAATTATCATTTTTTATCAAATTTCCAAAACTTTTGGATTATCACACAAATTATCTGTTATTAAAAGACAATTAATTATGGTTAATTTATTTAATTAAATATTTTCAACATTTGAAAATTATTCATATCATATTTGATTTATTTAAATAGCGATTAACTAATTATACATTCAACTTGATGTAATTATATTATTTATTTTATATTATATTCAGTTATTCAAAAATATTGTGACAGCTTTTTTATTGGGAATATTTCTTTTCATCTGTTTGTTATAAATGCATAAAAGAAAATCTTTCTAAAATCTATTTAATTTTAAAATAGAATTAAACTTTGAAATATGATTCAAAAGGATATATTTTCTTTGCAAATGGCAGCATTTAACTATTGCTAAATCAATTAATTAACAATGTCGTAGTCAAATTTATTGCAATATCAAATTTCAAAAGTTGATAAATTATAGGTATTAGTGATATTGGATTCGTTATCATTTCATTTTTTTTTCTTTTCCCTCCTAGCAAGATGATAAAAATTGATTGATTGGTGGAATAAAAATTTTCCAGGAAAAGATTTTCTTCTATTCAAAATTTAAAATTAGCAAACCTAAAATAAGGAGTACCATATATTTACTTGTGAAGATAATAAAATAAAATAAAATTAATTGATATAATAAAATAAAATTAATATTGATAAAATTAATATTGGTGAAAAGAAATTTCTAAACTACATTTTACCAATATAGAAAAATCACTTGATGAAGTATGAATGATGACGAAACGATGTAAAATTTTACGAATGATAATGTCAAAATAAATATCAATGTTTATTATCAAAGTATCAAAATTTTATCAAAGTTTTGTTAACCAATAATAGTTTTATCATTTACATTTAAAATTTCAGTAATCTTGAACAACTAAAAAAAAATTGTTGAAATTTTTTGCAACATTTCAAATTTCATCCTTACATTGGATATTTTCACTTTATTAACGATTTAAATAAATACTTATCATTTGATGGAAATAAATGACTGATGATGAAACATTTGTAAAATCGTCGTATCAGTGATAATATCATTACAAATTACCATTTCAGTTAAAATTGTAATCGAAATTCAAATATTGAAAAGAATGTTCACATAAATCAATTTAATACAAACAAAGATAAATAATAATTCAAATTTATCCTTGATATTGATAAAACGATCTTTAGAATATGCCACATAAAATTACTCATGTAAAACGTCGTAAAAAAAAAGGGAAGAAATTTAGTTTGATTGTTAAATTTACCACATTCTATGATACAATTCATCTTTCAATTTTCAAGGTTGCTAAATTTTTAGCAAATCGGGTATTTAAGGGATGATATTGAAAGTATTAGTTTTCACTTTATGCTTCATTCATGTATTAACACATTTCCTTAATACATGAATTATTTCTCTTAACAAAGAAATTTAATACTGAAAAATAATTTGTTGAATATTTCAAAATCAAAATATTATTGATTTATAAGTTCTAAGTATTTTATTTTAATTACCGTAGACGTTATGAATAATTCTTTTTCAATCTTTATTCATAAAATTATAAGCTACCGTTTATCTTTAAACTCTTATGCTAATTATATTTGTTTTCAAATTTGATTTCACCTTAACTATATGGTAAAACATGCGGTAAAATATTTCTAACGAGCGTAATATTTCAATTTCTTTTATTTGCATAAATACGAATTAACTCCTTCACTGTATCCGTACAGCTATAGCCGTGCAGAACTTTAGCATTTGTCATTTAAGTAGCAATTACAATAGTGGTAGTAGTAGTACGGCTTCGAAAGTTTAGTTTAGACGAAGGACACGAATTCCATCGTCCATTTGAGAATTGAATTTTGTAAGTGCTCATCTCTTGTAAGCGACTATTAATCGTGTTTTGATATACATATATGTCTGAATTGAGAAAACTTTTAAGACATAAAAATTTTTAAATCTTTCTTTTACTAATTACTTCGAATTACTAATTACTAATTATTTCATTGATATTCAAAATTTATACAGCGAAATAAAAAATTTCCATAATTTTCAATATTTATTTTTGTCTATTTCAGGTAATCTGAAACAAAACAATTAGCATTTGATTTCTTTTGCTAAATACTTCATTAATTACTAATTACTTTTCTCTAATTAATAATTATTTTTCCTGCTAATTACTTCATCGATTCAAAATTTATACAGTGAAATAAAACATTTCATAATTTTCAGCATTTAGTTTTATTTTATTTTAGGCAACGTGAAACAAAAGAATTTGCATTAGATTTATCTTCCCGCGAATTTAAAGTTCTTTTATATGATTATTTTAGTAAATTTATTACGTCTCTGTTGTTTTCATTAATGAAATAATTATCAGGTATGAATTCCGGATTCGTTGTTTGCTATTTATTATATCTCTTTTTCGATATTCCGGAAATTTCTGCTGAAACGGTTTGTTTATTACATTAATTCCGTTTCTTTCAATCCTTATCAATTTCCAATCAAAGATTGCTAATCAGTTTCTGAAAAATAATAAAAACGGCAGCTAATATAACTTCCGATCTCTCTGACTTTATTATACATGAAACTGTGATTTTTTATAAGGCGAATATGTAAGAATGCGTGATTCCTCTCAACGTCAAATTATTAGAATACGCGAGATACGTGATTATTACGTTGGTAATACAAAAAAAAAATATCCCAATTCTAATGATTGAATTGGAAATCATCTTATCTTAATTTACAAAGAATTCAACTTCGCTAGAATTTTAATAATTGTGCAGATGTTTTTTTGACTTTTCATTAATGTGAAAGAGAATGCAATATTGGAATTGAATTAATATGAAATTTTATTAAAAGTTATTATACTAATTAATAACTCAAATATCTATAATTAAATTGCAAAGTATTTCGAAATTGTATTTTAATTATTCAATAAATTAGTAGTTTGTTTTCTTGACGATTTGTTATTTTCGTAAAGCGAATGTTTATTTGTTTAACCTGAAATATGGTCGTGATTAAATTGGTGGAAAGTATTATTTACATAACACGGCAAACGTCGTTCCATAATTGATTCGAACGACTATAGTCACAATAGTATTAGACTTTTTGGAATTCAAATTGCACGAATTTTTGAATGTACTGAAATGTACTACAATTGATTTTTAGCTGTTCTCTCAAACTGCATGCTAGAAAACTATTTTTTATTTGATTTTCTAATTAATTAAATTTTCTTAATAATTAATTCCAATTATATTCGTGATTTTTAAATATTAAAAAATCTCTATTTTGAAATTTCGAATCACCCATAAATTGGTTCTGAAAATTAAATTGCAAAACAAAATTTAAAAATACAGTTGAAAAAGAAGACAAAATTGAAAAACAACTGATTTTGCAGTGGAGAAAAAAAATGAAGTGACTGTGGTAATAAAATCATTTTTGCAATTACTGTTGTAAATTAATTTTAATTTTAACATTTTAGTTTTAAGTCCTTTCTTACTCCTGTTTTATGATTATCTTTGTTTTTAGAATGCATCAAAACTTATTAGTAGAGTAAAGCGACAGTGCTGCATGAAAATGGCTGATTGTTGTGGCAATCTACAACAACAACAACAACGACAGCAACAACAACAACAACAACAACAACAACAACAGCAACAACAGCAACAGCAACCGATAGCAGTAGTACCACTGATGACATCATATCCACTACAACCAACACCTGTATTGCAACAAGAAAAACAATGCAATTGTGATAGTTTACTAGCACAAGTTTGCTTTTGCTTCTGCTATTTGTAATAGTAAATTGAAATTTCCTAAATGTTAAATTATAAATGTAATACTTTATATTAAAGTGCAGTAAATAAGGATAACGTTAAAGTGAGTTAAATAAATGAATTAAACAATCATTAATTAATTAAAGGTTTAATTTCAATAATAATAAAATTAAGGACATAAAGCTATAAAGTAATATGAATAGAAAGTAATCTTAGCATTCCTTGTTGAATTTTTTTGTGAAAAAATTTTCAATTACAGGTGAAATTATGTGATTGTGCAAATATTGAGCGAAATCAATGTGGTTGCACACCAGCTGCACGCTTAAATTGCAATTGCGCTGAATTGCAAGAGCAGCATGGAAATTGTGGATGTGGACCACTTAATTATGATGTAACTACAATGATTTTTTTCATTGCACTTTGGGAAAGAAGTTGTGTAGCTTATCATCCTTTTAATGGGCCTAATTATCATTCTTATTATCATGATTTTATCTTTATAATAAGTACTCATCATTTCTCTTTTTGCTACTCTTATTAGCAATATAATCATGACTATAATCATGATTTTTTCACATTTAAAATATGAGCGCCTGGTTTAGAAGACATCTTAAGTTAGAATTTGCCAGAATTTCCGATTCGATGCAGCATCTATCAAGTTTTGACTGAAAGAATATTATTAAGAAAAATGGACATTGTTTCTCTATATATGTATGATATTTTTTTATCAATGTTAGTGATGCAAAAAATCGTTATCGTTAAGTATAGTAAAGTAATACGTTAGTCATTTCAACGATTGTTAAGTATAATAAAGTAATGAGAAAGTTATGGATCATTTGTTATCTCAACGGTTAACATTTCAATTTCCAGTTGAATTGCAATTGTCCGAAACAAAGAATTCGCTGTATGCCTGCATGCATGCCTGATTGTTCAAAGCAATGTATTGATCAACAATTGACCATCTTTAATAGTCAGTATCAGCAACAACAACAACAGCAACTACTACTACCACAACTACCACTACAAATGGAGGTAATGCAGAGGAATGCAACTAATCCTTTTATACGCCGAGGTGGATAGGTTACGAAATTTGCAGTTATATAATTTTTAATTGAATAAGAAATAGCGAACGATATGAGAAAAGAGATGGAGAAAAAAGTTTTTTTTTATCAATAATTCTTATTCGGATTTATTGCAGTGCATTGCATTCTGCATGCCGTTTTGCGAATCGCAATGTGTGAAAATGTTCGAGCCAGGTCAGATACAACCTTATTTGCAACCTTTCATGCTGCAGTCGCAACCACAACCATCAGTTTTTGACATGCAGAATGAACTTTTCTATATCAACAATGCTCAACAGCAACAACCATCAATTTTCACGATACCCTTGCAAGGTCAATCTTCTCTACCCCTTTCATCACAGTCTTGTCCACCCAATTGTGCAGCTAACTGTCCATCTCAGTGCAACACTCAGAACTGCTGTCAAATGTGTCAAAACTTGCTACCCTGTCAGCCCACTGTTTCACAAAGCCAACAGCCGGTTCCAGTAGTACAAACGAAGCAATCCCAATGCGTACCAAATTGCATGCCATTCTGTGAACCGCAATGCATTCAACAAGCTTGCACACCTGCCTGTCACCCAATGTGCGAACCACAATGTATAGAGAAAGTACGGAATCAAGTATTACTCCTTGCGCAGCAACAATCACAGCCAGCTCATTTCTTACCTCAACAACAATTATTTCACATTTCACCTCAATCAGTACAACAACAAACGATGCATGCACTACGACCACCACCGATACCTCAAAAATATTGCATAGAGCAGTGTATGCCTCATTGCTCGCAAGATTGTGTGCAAAAATTTTGTGTTGATGAATGCAAACCTGATTGTTTACCGGAATGCATGAAGCAACAAAGGAAAGTTTTTCTTGTCACGCAACAGGAACAACAACAACAACGGGAACGACAATGTGCAACACAATGCCAACCAGAATGTCAACCGGAATGCATTGCGCAAGCTTGCGTGTTAGCATGTCAACCGATGTGCGATCCTCAATGCACGCAGCAACAGGAGCCCATCGTAATAACAAATGGAGCACCGCTAACAGAAGTATCACCTGCCAAAATCTGTTTATCAGCATGCATGCCAAATTGTTCACAAAACTGCTTGTATGAACAGCAGAAAATACAAACAAGCCCATTCCGGCTGCATTGTCCACAAGCATGTCAACCGGAGTGCAAACAGCAATGCATACAACAACAACAGGAAATGTGCTCCAAAACATGCTTTCAGTCATGTCAAACATCTTGCAACAATAATGCACGTTGTGTACAAGAATGTAGCGCAAATTGTGAACTTTCGTGTATGGACTTTCTGCAACAAATTCCGCAAGCAATATCTCCAATTAAGCAGCATTCACCGGAACACGAAATACAAGGATGCGGAATGACTTGTAAGGTATGAATTCCTCCACGGAGCATTCATTTTCTAAAGTGTTAATCATCAACTATAAATTTTTCCATTATTTATAACATGTCTAGACATCGATGGATATTTATTGTAGGCTATGGAACCATTGC
The DNA here is from genome assembly GCA_916381525.1 of Cercopithifilaria johnstoni. Taxonomy (NCBI): domain Eukaryota; kingdom Metazoa; phylum Nematoda; class Chromadorea; order Rhabditida; family Onchocercidae; genus Cercopithifilaria; species Cercopithifilaria johnstoni. The sequence goes on from CAKAEH010000500.1 coordinate 58,882, forward strand.
GTTGCGTACCTCAATGTCAACCAACATGCATGAAATCATGCATTGAGCAGCAAACATCCGGTCAATATCAACAGCTTCAACCTATGAGAGATTGCATGCAACAACAGTCTAACGGATGTTCTTGCATGATCGGATATACGCCTTGCTCGCAGAACAATTGTTGCCTGAGGCGACGACATCAAGTCAAACAAAAACAATAAGCTTCTACATACATTCTGCATTTTGCACTTACAATAATTGACTATGTTTGAGAGAAAATTTCCGAGAAAAAAATTATCTGATAAGATCAATTCATTACATTGGTTCAATTAAAAGTTTTCAAATTAATTCACATAGCCTTTGCACGCCTAACTCAACGAAATTTGCTTATCAATGATGAAATTGCTTGTTAAATTATTGTTATTTTACCTACTTCAATTTAATTCTATATTGCAATAATTTTTAAAATACTTTTATCAGACTTTTATCTGCCTTGATATTTTACTCCAATATCAACTGTTTTCGAGAATTCGCATCTCACTGATAAGTAAGTGACAGTTGTTGATCACGAGGGATCTTTATCAAAGGTTTTTGAATATTTTATCCGTGCAACTATCCCTAGATCCCTCTAATATCATGTACCTTATAGGCTTTTTGCTACATTATGATACTTTTGTCGGATTTCTACGATGTTTTTTGTCCATGAATAATATATATGAATTGCATATGTGTGAAATAAAAAATTAATTTTATTCGATATTTTAAAATAACATACGCATAGAATATTTGCTTTTATTTCCTTCTTTCAGAAGGTTAAGTGAATTTTAATTTAAAATCGTTTTTTACCTTACAGGTGCAATAGGGCAAATTTCAGTATTATCTATAATTTTCGGATAAATAGATAGTGTAAAAAGTGCACTAAATTCTATCATATTTTCTAAGTAGAGACAATGATTCTTAGTATATCGTCGCTTCAGAAATGATTTCAAATTATTTTACTATGTAGAAAACAATGAAAGAATATATTATTATTTAAAAAATAAATTGGCTTCATAAATAATTACAATTAATTCAATCTTTTTATAAAGCAAACTTCTTCCAAAATTACTGTGAATTTAAATTTCAAAATAATTTTCTCTAATTATATGAAAAACGATTAGATATGATCGATATCATACAAAAACAAAAGCTAATCTGAATATGCAAATTTCATTCGAATAATTTTGCAGTTAAATGTTCTTAATTTTTACATCTTACAATGTAATAATAATTTGAATAAAATATTTGATAGTATTTCACTAAAATTATTAGATCAACCTGAAATTATACTTGAAGATAAAGCTGTTGGAGTAATGAAAATATTAGAAATACAAATCAAAAAAAAACATTATTACCATTTTTTACATAAAATTTATATTCGAACAAAACTAAAAATTAGGATGATAATAATATAAATTTATTGTTTATTCGTAGGTCATTTCTGTTGACCTCTGTTATATTATGATTGTATTCATAGAGAAACTTCAAAGGTTAAAATTTTTAATTTTCATTCCTAATAACTGAATATTGTTTATTAGAATTAAATGTAGTCGAAAAACTTAGGTAAATTTCTTTAAATTTTCAACGAGACTTATCACCATGTAAATTTTCAAAACTGATCGATTAGAAATTTAATTAGGTAATTTAATAAATTACTTAGTAATTTCTATTTTTAATAGAATCAGCTAATTTTCAATGAGAACTTCGGAAATTTAAAAATGGATGGGAAGTAGAACGAAAAGAGAGATAGTGAAAAAAAACCGGGAATGTTTGTTCTGTGAAATCGTTTCTGAAAATTCATTTCAGAATGTTGATTTTGTTATCACTGATGAATGCTTCTCATGTACCGTACCATTAGTCATCGGTGGTATATTACCATTCCAAACAAATGGACGAAAATGTCGAGTTTTTCGACGATCATAACAATGTTTCAGTCGAGCGCAATTCGCATAAATGATAAATACCAAAAGAAAAATCTGGAAAAGAAACTAATTTTAGGTTGAATCATTTTTTCTGAAATTTATACAATTTTAGGTTGAATCATTTTTTAACGTTCTTTTTTCGTCCATCACACAAAAACTTTTATTTTCCTAAATAATTATTGAATTTAATTTCTGATTACTGACCAATAAGACGATCAGAATTATTGGTACAATAACAAATGCCATTCTGGTAATTTGTTTTTGCTCATTCGAAGCAATATGTTCAATATTTCCCACATAACCACGTTCAAATTGAACTGCACTTAAATGAAATATCTGAAATAGAATTTAAATTTTTGAAAGAAAAAAAGAATTTCAATTGTTCGGAAATTTCTGGCAGATATTATTAAACAAAATTAATATCATAAGCTAAAGAAAAATTGGCAGTGTAATTAGCAAATATAAATTATAAGCTAAAATAAACTACAGCAAATATCGATCACATTGAAGAATTAGTTTTAATTTTAGCATCGAAATTAAATTCAAAATAAAAAAATACATTTGATTGGTGTTCGAAATAATTAAGAAGTCTACAAGTCTAAATATCTTATAGTATTTAATATTATTTACAACGATACTATGTAAAAATTCTCATCTGATCCTTGACCAATTAGAGATTTAACTCTTATGGATATATGAAAAATGGTTTTATAATCATATCCATTAGTTCGAAATATAGATATCACCGATTACTAGCATTCTGATCATATTTATGATCATGCATTGATATTTTTTGGCTTTTGGCGATACAATAATGTGACATACTATAATAGTTACTATATGATGATCACTGTATACAGTCTAGTCTATGATAATACCATAGATAGTTGCTCTGTTAAAATCACATATGGATACTATTGTATGATAATTACTGTATGCAGTCTAGTCTATGGTAATATCATAGTTGCTGTATTAAAAATCACATATGGATACTTTTTTTTTTGGTATAATAGATCACGTATCGTCGCATTGCACTTTTATATCAAATAGCAATATATCACGATCATTTTCACTACTTACCGAATGTTCCGTATTTTGGGTCCAATTTGCAGCAAACGGATTTTTTATTTCAGAATTATTAAATGCACAAATGCGTAAACCATATTGATATGTTAATGGATCAATGGTTTGATTTATATAGAATGAATAGGGAATTGTTAGAAATAATCCATTTTGTAAAATTTTCTGCAAATTGTTAAATTTTGGAAATGAATCAACAAACATACTAAAATTTAATTAATTAAAATATTTTGGCAAAAATTTTTCAAAACAAAAAAAAATTTGTTTTTCGCGAAATTTTTATAATTCAAAAAATTATTCTTTTAAAAAAATTATCGATCAACTAACATTGGTTCGAATAACTATTTTATTACTCATTCCATTTTGCTCATCAAAAATAATCCCATTAAGTGAAATTTGTTCTTTCCTGATGTATTTTATATGTCCAAATTCCAGAAATATTCGATCATAATTGGTGTGCATTTTAATTTCATTATAAATCTGAAAATAATCGTTTGAAAAAATTAATTTTTCTATAAATAGTTCTAATTAAAAAGAAAAGAAATGCTTCTTTAATTAGCCAAAAAATTAATTTTAGAAATTAGCCGAAAAAAAAATAGTTTATATGAAATTTTATATTATGCTTTTTTAATTATCCGTAAATTAATTTTAAAATTAGCTGAAGGAAAATACAGTTTATATGAAATCTTATATTATGCTTTTTTTAATTAACCATAAATTAATTATAGAAATTAGCTGAAAAAGAGATATTTTATATTATCAAAAATTGTTGTCATATTTTTTAGGTTGTTTTTATTCAAATTATTCAAGGCTGTCAATAATGAATATAATGGAAAATTTTTTTGCAGATAATTTTTCCAAATTTTTTTGCAGATAATGCTATAAGAAATGAAGAAAAAGAGTTGTTGCGCAAAAAAATTTTAAATTTCATTGGTTGAATAAAAGGAAATCTATGAAATTCCTAATTAATTAATTAATTAATTAAAAGATATCATCTAATGCCATATTTCAATTGATTTTAGTGGAAATCTAAAAAAAATTAACAAAATCAAACCTTTTTACTTTGAATTTGTAATGCATGCATCCATGGATTCCATGTAGCTTTCACATCTGTGGTTGAGAAACATACGAAAAGTGGCCTATGATCGGATTGTAATAGGCATGATCCGTTATCCATTAGGATATAAGTACCATTAGGACAATTGCATCTTCAAAAAGATGAAATAATTCATACATTTTTTTCAAATATTTTTATTTATTTTCAAATTTAAATATTTGCCAATTTTTGTGGTACTCGTTTTCGTTTTTTATTGACCTTTAAAGGTCATTCAGGAAGTATTGCCAACTAATAATAGTTCAAATATTCCATCAATTTTATTGCGCTTTTCATTTCGTTCATCAATGACAAATTTAATTGAATTACAAAGAATTCTTTTCAATTAATGTGGGAAAACAAAATAATTTATTCATTATTTTTACTTTATCAAATTAAAAACTGATATTATCATATCTTTCTTATCATATCTATCATGTGAAAAAATAAGTTTAACATCTCTTTGACGGAAATAGATATGAAATTTACTTTCTTCTATTTAATAAAAGTTTTTAAAAGTTAATTTTAGCATCGAAGATTTTGCAATAATCAATATCTCTATTCTTTCTTTTTACTTTATCAAATTAAAAACTGATATTATCATATCTTTCTTATCATATCTACCATATAAAAAATAAGTTTTACTTCTCTTTGACGGAGATAAATATGAAATTTACTTTTTTCCATTTAATAAAAGTTTTTAAAAGTTAATTTTAAGCCGAAGATTTTGCAACAATTAATATCTCTATTCTTTCTTTTCATTTCATCAAATTAAAACCTGATATTACCACATCTTTCTTATCATATCTGTCATATTTAATTATTCCCGAGATATAAAAATATCAATGAAAGTATCATATAATTATTAGCTTTCGCTAGGTAAATTATAAAAGTAAGCTGATTATTTTAAAAAATTTTGTTGCAAGTAATTCGGGCAATTGTATAAATAATAAATTGATGTAACAACAAATTTCAACACATTTCCACTTACTTCCTCTGATCGATGCAATCAAATTCACAAATGATACCATTGGAAAGAGTGCATGAATTTCGCTCAGATTGCAACTTTTCCTTATTTGTTGCTGTTGTAATTTGAGAATGTTCAGCAAATGTTGATAGTCTAAAATTTTCAAATCTTGAGAAGATATTTTATATGGGAGAAATTTATTGACCTTGATAACCTCTAGGAGTAAATTAATTGTGTTGTAAAGGATGAAAAAAAATATGCAAAAAAGCATACTTACTCGATTTTACTTAAACTTGACATTGTAGGAGTAATTTCAACTTTATGTAACATAATGTTATTTGAAGTTGTCGTTTGTTTCGTTCTATCTAGATTTGAAGAAGATTGTTTTGTTTGTTGCTCTGTCATCTGCGGTTCAGATAATGTCAGCTCGACATTATCGTCTGCCCTGAGTTTTTGAGCATTTTAAAAACGGTATTACAAATTTTTTGCGAAATAACTAATTAAGATAAATGGGTGTAAAGAATTTTAAAAAGTTCTATATTGTAAATCAAAAAGTGAACGATTTAAATTGAGCATAATTGATGATATAGTTTATATGCTTCTACTCTTCTACTCTATTCTAGATTAGTATTTGATGATACAGTTTATGTACTTCTACTCGATTCTAAAACTGATAAAAATAAACTTACAAAAATGTTTCTAATTTGGATGTTGATTCGATTGATGGTTGTTGAATTGATGTATTGAAATTTTTACGAACAAGCTGAAAATTAATTTTTAAAATTTTTAGAATTTTAAAACTTCCGAAATTAACTACTAAAGGCTTAACATCGAAATAGCCTTTAAACTAAACCGGAATGTGTTGTTCACTGATCGGATTGATTTTTGCGTTATCAGATGGTGGTGAATCAATGAAAACATCTGATGGTAGTACCGTTAATGGATTTAGTAATCCTTCATCTGAAATTCGCAAGTAAATAAAATATAAGTTATATTGAATTGAAATAGTTTTGCATATCATTAAAATATTTTAATAGAAAATGATAAACATTTAGGATAGGTAAAGAAATAATTATTATTAGTTTTAGCGATTAATCATTAAATTTAATATTTTCTTTTTTGAAAAATTTATGAAAAGCTAAAATTTATCACTTACATTAAATTTATTATTCAATTTCAGTATTTTTAATTTCAGTACTTCAGTATTATATTTATTTTCAGTATTTTGTATTATTAATTAATTTGCTTATTATTTATTCAATGCAAAGATCAATTGATAAACATGCTTATTGATAAAATTAACAGTGCAGTGATAAAGTTGCTTTCAAATTTAATCATTATAACAGTTTCTTCAACCTTTGTGTAAAATTATGATAAGGTTATTTTCGAATTCAATCATTACTAAAATTTCTCAACCTTTGATATCAGAAGAATTGAAGATGGTATCAGCCGAGGTACAACCAATTCCACCTTTTGGATGACAGCGACGTCTAAATAGTAATGAATCTTCGATTTTCGTGCATTCACCGCATGATTGCATGATCGCTGAAACTTCATGAAAAATGATAAGGATAAAGAAATAAAAAAATTGAAGTGAATTTTACTGAAATGTTGGAGTTGAAAAGAATTTTACAATGTTAGAATTGAAAAGAATTTAATAAGGAAAAAATGAGAGGGTAACATATAATATCGTAAGGCAATGTTAAAAGAAAAATTGAAGTTGCAAATTTGTATTATTACCAGCTGTTTTCAAAAATGGGAAAGTAATATATAATATTGTAAGGCAGTTTTAAAAGTTAGAAAATTGAAGTTTTAAATTTATATTATTACCAGTTGATGAAATTTGTAAACAATATCTCATCGTAACATTGGCTGATTTCATCATTAAAAATTGATAAAGTATCGGAACAAAAGGGAAATTTTTTGATAATAATTGATGATGACAACTTTAGAAAGATTAAATTTTGGTAACATTACGAAATGATTCGATTAAATAGCATTCATTGTTTTAATATTCAAATGTTGATTGATTATCAGGGATGATTGATTGTAAATGAACTAACGAGTTTTTGCACAAGAAGTGCATATGAACGGTATGACGCGTATCAATTCAAATTTCGGTTCCTTCCGATGTTCATTATAAACACCACAAATTTGTATTCCATAATTGGTATCAGGATTAACTTGAAGTTGTAACTTTGTATTATTACCAGTTATTTTCAGTTCATGTAATGATGCAATTGTCCAAGTTGCTAATGGTGGTGTACCCTTAAAAGAAGCATTTTATTTTTTTAATTTTATTTTCATAAAATTTTCAAAAAAATAATTTTATCAACTTAACTTTTTCTACACAACTTTATACCCTCAATTTTGACCTTTTTTTCAGCGCATAATTAAAATTATTTATATCGAAAGATCGCTGAGTAAACAAAAGTTCGGAAATTTTTAATTCACTGTTTTAAACATTTTTTAAAACTCGAAATAATATACCTTCATTTTTGATGGACCGTAACGAATATGATAATAAAGTGGTGCACCAAAGCCATGTTGTGGTGACCACATAATCGTTGCATTATTTCCGTAACCCCAAACATCAATAACATCTGTACACTGTGGAGCAATTTCTAGAAAACAAATAGCAATATTCTTATCGATAATTTCTCTCGAAGTTTATTTACCAGGATTAAAGTCAAAGGTTAGGATTAAAATTAATACAAAACAATGAGGTTGAAGAAATTTGTGGATATTTCAAATAAATATCTTACCACGTCTAGTACATATTTCAAGAGTTGTCAATTTGTCACAATCAAGCTCAAATGATTGTTGAACACTGAACGGTTCCAATCGAATACATCGCGGTAACATTTGTACCTCTGCCCAAACTCTACATTTACTGTCTAGTACTTCAGATGGTAATGATATTCGTAAACGAGCACCACCTTTTTTTAATTCCTGAAGTTTTGCATAATGTTATTAGGCTTTTCAAATTAAACAGATTATTTCGAATTCAATCAATTTAATTTCCATATCAAATTTTGGTACATAATTCTTTTTCTTTTCTTTTTTTTAATTTATATCTTTCTTATACTGTAATTATGAGTTTTAATAGATTTCTGATTAATTGATCAAAAGGAAAAGTATTCGTTGAAATAAAACTAACAATAGATGGTGCTGATAATTCACCTTCTGGTGAATTGCATTGAACCGGATAAACTGCTGGACTTTCATAACCATATATATCCGCATCCGTATAACCGATTGGATTTTCCCACGAGATGTACACAACTACTGCATCATCATTCGCATTATAAATCGGTAATTCAGTCTGAATCTGAAATAAACAACGGAAGCTTTTCTATACTAATAATAACTCTATCATTATCATTTAAGAAAGAGAAAATAAGTTATAAATATCTGCGATATTTTACAGCAGCAAAAAATATGATTTTATATAACTATTACATTATCATAGCTTTTTTTGAAGAAATGAAATTGTTAGTTTTAGGCAATCATTTTAGCTAATACAAACTATTACAGTTATTCAAATTATAGACTCATTTAAATTAAAACTTATGAATCATTTCCAAAATAATAAATTCTAAACAAGAACCAAGCATAAAGAATTATGCTCATTATGTATTTTGAATAATCCTTGTTTGTATATAAAGAATGAAGTGAAGGTGAAAAAAACCTTATCAGGTGTTATAGCAAATGTTGGCAAATCAACCGGTATTATTCGAGGTCGATAAACAATCAACCAACGATCATGCTTCTCATTCTTCAAAATTACAATTACTCGAAATTGATAATCACGACAGGCATCATCGATTGTAAAATTAACATCTGGTAGTGAGCTAGCGCCCTAAATTATTGTCTTTGATAATACTAAAATTATACTTCAAAACAAAGGAAACAATAAAATGTAAACAATCATATGCGTAAACAAATAAAATGTATAAATATATTGCGAAGCAAATAAGTTAGGATCATCATAATAAGTAAATATGCAAATTTGGGCAAGTTGGATAAATAAAAAATTGGAGCAAAATAGCTAGTGAGCAAATTTCAATCTAATGAGTTTATTATATATGCTAAATTTAAGAAATTAAAATTAGAGAAATAAAAACTTCTGCCGCTATCAATCCAAACGATATGATATATGACAATTTATTATTATATTATTTTATAATTATATTATTTTATTATTATATTACTATAATCACATTATTTTATTATTATATTATTTTATAATTATTATCCTGCAATTAGATAATATGAATTTATAAAATTGCAATAATTTAATTTGCAAATTTAATTATTTTTAATTGGAATAACTTAAACAATAGAAAGGATTGTCATCAAAATAATTTCAAAAATTAAATAATATGAAATTTAATCAGAAATAGAAGATCATCAAATGAATATAAATATAAGCTATTTGTATTACCTGTAAATTTGACTGACACTTAGTCAATTTACGAGACAGCTAAAATTATTTTCTGATTTTTTAATTTTACTTTTAATCTCATTATTAACATAAATGAGAATTATAAGAGCTAACAGCAAAAATCCATTTATCAGGTTCAGTAGTAACTGTTGAATATTCAAAAATATATACAAACGCATTGATATTGTTATCATTCATTTGTATTCGAATCCGTCGTGTATTCAAATATTCCGTTTTTACCGGAAGTATATCATTTGTCATACTGTCTGTAACAGTTTCGTTTTTTGTAAGATATAAAGAATGAATTTCAGTGAGAATATTTTTATCCTAAAATAAAACAATTTACAATTCCTATAAATTTAGTAGAAGATCAATAAATGATCGTTTGAATAATTGATTATAAAAGTCAATTGAATTATGAAATTATGAACGATTGAATTATGAATTATGAAAGTCTATTGATTGTTGCTGTCAATTACTATTTCAACACATGTAATGAATGTATTTTAGAATGTATTGGAATTCTGTTTGAAAGTATTGGAAGCTGTAAATAATCTTCAAAAATAATATATTTTCTTTTTTAAACTCTTTTTATCTTTTCTTCGAAGTTTACAAAAAATCTTTCTGTTAATTAAATTATAAGTGAAATTTAGCAATGTTTAAGAAATTAAAAAATCTAATTAAATTATTTCAATGAAAAAAATAAACGTAATTTTATTAAATTAGCAATCTACAAATTAGCTGTCACTATCTTTAATGGCTTACTTTGAATAATACTTTCATCCAAATTCGTCGTGCATAATTTTTGATCACTTATAATATTACAATTGCAATTCGTCGCATTTAGCTGCAATTAAAATCGTTGGTAGTTGAAGTGATAGAAATTTTTACATTTCATTTGTATACTTTATATTGTATATTTAATTTTTATATTTTATATTATATATTTTAGATTGGCATATTTTATAGTTGTATAATTTATATTTGTATAATTTATATTTGGATATTTTATATTTGTATATTTTATATTGGGGTAACGATTAATCATACGATTAATCATAAAGTAAAATTAAATCATATATCACTATCATATCGTAATATCAGTATTATCTTTGATTAAACTATGCAAGCAATATGCATATTTTTCGACTATCAAAAGAAAATAATCAATCGATTAGTTTGTATTTATCAAATTTACATATTGAATAGTATTAGTGTTAAAGATGTTAAGATAGTTTAAATTTTCGTTAAATAAAATTTAAAATTAAATAAAAAATCTTTCTTCTTATGTCTATCATAATTATTGAATATTCATTTCCTAATATTTATAGCTTTATGAAATAACTCTACAACAAACATAATATATCACTATTAATCATTTTCAATTTATATCCAAAGTATCATTAATTAATCTAGTTTATTTTCTTTCTTCTTATCAACAATCCGATCAATATGATTAACGCTTTGTAATGAATGATACGAATGATATCTTGGCAGGATTAATTTAAATAATCATGAATTCATGAATTCATGAATAATCATGAAATAATCATGAATTTATTTGAAAATTCATTTATTGTTTTTTTTTTGTTGTCTCATATGAATATCATAATAGAAGAAAAAAATTAGGTCAAGGATATTGCCACCGATAATTTAAGGTTGGATAGTTGTGAGTGGTATAATCTATACAAATTCATTTAACCTATATTTTGTTCATTCCATACAATTTTGAATGGATGGATTACAAGGCTAATCATTTATTAATGGAAAAAAATAGTTCATATATTCAATGAGGCTTTAAGGATTATGCAACATATAAAAGTAGAATATGTGCAACATTATCGTAATAAAAGATAATCAAACAATGGATAAATAAATTATTCAAAAATTAAAAAGTAGCATTTTTTTTTTTAATTAGAAATAATTTTTCCAAAAAAAAAAAGAAATTAAAATTTAATTAAAATTTTTTTGAACTTTTTCATTTACATATTATAAACGGAAGGTAAAATAATCGATCGTAATATTATTATCAAATTTGAAAAACAGAAAGATTGTTTACTTTAAAATATCACCACAGAGGTATTGAGCGGTATTTTATCAATCCTTCAAATAATTAAAATTTAATTAAAATTCTTTTGAACTTTTCATTTTCACATTATAAATAGAAGGTAAAATATTCGATCGTAGTATTATTATCAAATTTGAAATGCATGAAAATTGTTTATTTTAAAATATCACCACAGAGATACCACTGACAGAGATAGTAAAATATCATCATAGAGATAGATAAATCGTATTTTCTCAATTCTTCAAATAATTAAAATTAAGTTTAAAATTTTTTGAACTTTCTTATTTCTCATTGTAAATAGAAGGTAAAATATTCGATCGGAATATTACTATCAAATTTGAAAAATATAAGAATTGTTTATTTTTATGAAAATTATATTTGTTAGAGAATAATTAATTGGCAAAATTTTAAGAGCAAAAAAAAACAAAACAAATTAAAATATTTGAAAAAATTTTCGATGAAAATTTTAAATTATAAAACAATAGGAAAGATTGTGACGAAAACGAAAAATGATACTAGAAAAAAATACATCAGAAATAAAATTAAATCAGTGATATGATAAGATTTCCTTTTCATTCAAATCATTAAATATCATTTCAATCTATTTTTAATTTTGTTAGAAAAAATATATCAAATATGAAATTAAATCAGTGATATGATAAGATTCCCTTTTCATACAAATCTTTAAATATCATTTCAATTTATTTTTAATTTTGTTAGAAAAAATATATCAGAAATGAAATTAAATCAGTGATATGATAAGATTTCCTTTTCATTCAAATCATTAAATATCATTTCAATCTATTTCTAATTTTGTTAGAAAAAATATATCAGAAATGAAGTTAAATCAGTGATATCACTGATAAGATTTCCTTTTCATACAAATCTTTAAATATCATTTCAATCTATTTTTAATTTTTAGATTGAGAAGTTGTTTAAAATTTGATAAATGTAATATTTTAAATAGTGAAGAAAAAGATCGAAAAATTCGTAAAGCAAAAAGTATATCATACAATTAATCAATCATAGATCCTTTCCATGAATAAAAAGCTTTTTATACTTCATGAAAAATGATATACTGATCGTCAAATAATTCATTAATTACCAATCAACAATTATGATTATCATTAATCATTAATGGAATTTATAATATCATATTGATAATTTGTTATCAAATTCAAAAAGTTTTTTTTTTAAGAATTGATAATTCGAGTAAATAAACCTGCTTGTTTCTTGATCAAGTAAACGATTGCAAAAATTGTTAATTATAAATTTTAATCTAATTAACATCAAATGAAATATCTAAATAATATAAATTCATCAAATGATCAATATCAATTAATTTAATTGAATTTAATCAATATCATTTTATTAATATCATTAATAAATAACTAACCCGATCCATTTAATCAATATCAATAATAAATAAGCTAATAATAAAGGACTAACCGGAGCAGTATTAAGGCATTTTGTGTAGCAATCAATTAGGCATTTAGCTTGTTGACTTGTAGCTCCATTTGTTATCGCCAAATGTATTTCAAGGAGTAAAACTATTAGTAACATCGTTTCATCCAAATTTCACTGAAAATTAAAAAGATATCTAATGAAATGATATTTTGAACAATTTTGGGCAAGTAATGGTGATAATAGTAGCTTCTGTATTTCAATGATCGAAATAGATGTAAATTGAAAGAGATATAAATGAGGAATGAATGAATCATTCAATTCATTTTAATTATTTCATTTTTTTTTTAAGTTCTTCATTTATATATATATATTAATGAAATTAATGCTTATTTTGAGTGAAGGATATTATAGAAATAATACTTTTCTAATGAATGTTCAAAAAAAAAAAGAAATCAGATGAATATAATCGATGAAATAATATTTGATATTGATATATCGATAAAATAATATTTAAAGTAATAATTGATATCGATAAAATATCGATAAATTGATTATCTGATAAATTGATTTTCGATAAAATTGATATCGATATAATTGATATTGATATCGATAAAATAATTGATATATCAAAAAAGTATTATTTGATACTGATATTTGATAATGAAATATTAAGAAATGCACAAACAAACAAACAAACAAACATGTTTGTTTATTTGTTTATTTTTTTTTCCACGATATTTTTATTTAATCATCCTCTAATCCTCAAACAATAACTTTGAAAAATTTTGTTGAAAAATTAATTTTATTTCAACATTTCTAATTTCAAGCAGATTCCAGTTTGATTGTTACCATTCAATGTAACAAAGAGAGAGGGAAAGAGAGAGAAGAGAAAAAAGAGAAAAGATACAAAACGGATATTAGAATAATTTAATATGATAAATTTAAATATATCATATAAATTATTCTAATGCTTGATTTAAAATAAAATTTCATTAAACATTTGATAACAAATTTCATTAACATTTAAATTTTTGCTATAATTTTTGCAAAGAAAGAAAATAATTCAGCAATTACGATTGAAATAATTGAACAACAACATCGTTGAATATTCAGCAAAGAAGAAGGGAAAAAATCCAATTGCGTTGAATCAAATTACCATCTCCATTTTTTTCTTTTGTATTATTTTTTATTACGATAATTTAATATTTGCAGTATCATGTGAAAGTTCAAAATAGTTGCAACTGCAAATTCTGCAACACTTTAGCATGCATGCATTATTTTTTAATCATCATTTAACTGCAAATTCTGCAACACTTTAGCATGCATGCATTACTTTTTAATCATCATTAAAGATTGCAACTTTTCCGACTAACTATTTGAAACGAAGATAAAAATTTATGATAAATTACTAGGATAATTTTTATCTAGAGGATAAATTCAAAAAAAATAATAATCGACTCATAATTACAGCAAAAAATTGGATAAAACTGTTATAAGCAATTTTAATAAAAAATCGTATCACCCAATTAATTAATTAATTATTTAATTCAAAAATTTTACAGTTTTTTTTTGGAAATTAAAAAGCAAGAAATTACCAAAATTCTTTCAATAAGATGAATTATCAATTAATTGTATCGATTGTGGAAATCATTAATATCTGTCATTGCTATTTTAAGTTTAAATGCCATCGTATTAAACCCTTCTTTTTCCATTAGCTAATTTTAAATAGTAAAATAGATTTAGTTTTCAATTAACTGAAATAAGAAATAATGAGTTGAACAATTTGAAAGATACGATTTCGCAATTTGCATAGTTCATGACCTCAATTATTTAGTAATTTCTCATATTCCTGTACTAATTCCAGAATGCCAAAATTTGATTTTTTTTGTTGCAAGATAGGAAATATTTTCAACTTTTATTACAAATTTATTAAAAGATGATAGACTGATATTTTGATAAATTTGATAACTTGATAACTGAAAAACAACATTTTAATTTATTAACCTATAGCTCATAAATAGATGTGTAGTAATTAATTTGATCTTTATTATATTACATTACTGTTGAGATAATAAATTAAATTTCTCCTCCTCAAAGAAAGCTACTAAAAGATAAAAATCGGAGATGATTGTTATTATTTTAGAGATGTCGAAAATAGTTTAATTTTCATTTCTCTTATTGCTTTCAACTATTCCAAACATTCGATTCACTCACTATCTCTGTACCAGAGATGAACATATCCTGAAATGAAATGAACATATCAGACGAATCCTGAAATGAAAGTGAAATGAACATATCCTGAAATGAACATATTCTTTCATTCTGGTAAAACGTCACATAATCATGATTATTATTATAAGTCGCAGCAACGTTTAGTATGCCTGATTTAATCCTTCTATTACAATTTAATTTTAAAAAATTTAAAAAATTTTTAAGCGAAAAAAGAAAAAGAAAATTAGTACAGATAATTTAATTAGAAACATTGGAAACAATGATAATTTTTTTGCAAAGGTAATTATAAAAAATGTTTCATTAAATCTAATAATCGTTAAATATTATGATGGATATTATTAATTGCATTTTTCCGCGATAGATATTAAACAGATACATTAAATGATGGATATTCAATGTTGAATGTTACAATTTAAATTATATATGTTATCATTGATAAGAATAATATTAAAAATAATAACTGTAATCATAAAGTTGAAGTAAATGCGCTAATATAGTAATCATGAATTATCTTGCGACAGAAGTTTTTATCTGCGCTAGAACTGTTTACAATATCAATAATAAGGCTTCATCCATTCAACTACTACATTGTTGTATTTCTTTATTTTTTTTTATTTCAAAGGCAATTAAAATTTCGATAATTAATATCAAGCTGTTATGGCCTTTGTTTCTAATGTCACCTAATTTTTGCTTACATTTAACAATAATGTAAAAAGTTATAAATTTAACGTATTATCAGGAAATGGTTAAAACGTGAAAATACGAAATAATAATTTCCAAAATTAAATTTCAATATTTCAAATGACCAAAATCATATACATTTAAAAATTTTCCAACTATTGCCATATTTTACTTATGATTTTGGTAAGAAAAAGATATTCCGAATAATTCATTCATTTTTTTGCCGTTGTTGTCATCCATTCTTTTCACGCTGTCAATAATAATAGTAATAATAATAAAGAAAGCCAAGAATTATAATTTAGTTGACCTGAATTCGTTTCATTTCAATCCAAATATAAAAAAATTAGATAAAGAAAATTTTAGAAATTAAAGAATTAGTGAAAAAAAAAAAACATGATCAAATAAATTTCTTTTCACGTTTACTTAAATTTTGGAAAATTTGTTTCAGCATTTATAGGATCATGATCATTAATCTGGTTTCTTATCACATTCCTATCATTTATTTGTTGCTACAGAAATGTGCTGAAAAGTTGATGAGATCAGCAATAATGTGATATTTGAAATGATTATAATTGTTGAACAAAAAAAAGAATTTATCGAATTAATTTAGTAATGGCGATACATGATCCAAATTAGTTTAGTAATGATTAATGAAATTGAAAAATGAATTAATAGAAATTAAATTAAATTAAATAAGATAGAATGAATGAATGAGGAAAGGGTGATAACATTTTATGATAATATTTAACATTTTTATACTGAAACTGGAAAAGCATGTCGATATATATATATATATGTATCATGCCCGCAGGATAAAAATTACATTGAATGAGGATTGTACTGCAATTTCCTTCTTTGTTATTTTTTTTTAATATTTTTTTACATTCGATTAATTTAGCTGAAAACGATCATTATTCATTCATTGTAAGACAAAATGAATTAGGAACATAAAGCGATACTGACCGGTTCTATGATGTAAGAAGTATTCTGCTTATCTCTGAAGGTTGTCAATAATAGGTGATGATTCATCATCAATTACTTTAAAAAAAGGAAAAGATTGTTGAAAAAGTTCTTTTTTTGCTATATACTTTTTACTTTTGCATTTTAGTAAATGCTATTTGAAATTTCTAATAGTTAAATAATTTTGCAAATATTTCACAATTGTTTTTCTTTTGGAATCAAAAAGAATTGTAATTAAATTGAAGAAAACGAAGTACCACAACTCTCTTCTTTTGAATGAATTTTGATTACTTAAATTAATTATGATAAAAGGAAGCTTAAATTAATTATGATAAAAAATTATCAAAAGAAATTATCATAATCAATCGTCAAATTTTCTATCCCAATTTTAGTCTTTATTTTTAGTATTTTAGAGCAAATGAAATAAGTTGAAAATGAAAGTGATAATTTTGTAAATTTGGAATCAAAAAGAATTATAATTAAGTTCAAGAAAACGAAGTACCACAACCCTCTTCTTTTGAATGGATTTTAATTACTTAAATTAATTATGATAAAAGGAAGCTTAAATTAATTATGATAAAAAATTATCAAAAGAAATTATCATAATCAATCGTCAAATTTTCTATCCCAATTTTAGTCTTTATTTTTAGTATTTTAGAGCAAATGAAATAAGTTGAAAATGAAAGTGATAATTTTGTAAATTTGGAATCAAAAAGAATTATAATTAAGTTCAAGAAAACGAAGTACCACAACCCTCTTCTTTTGAATGGATTTTAATTACTTAAATTAATTATGATAAAAGGAAGCTTAAATTAATTATGATAAAAAATTATCAAAAGAAATTATCATAATCAATCGTCAAATTTTCTATCCCAATTTTAGTCTTTATTTTTAGTATTTTAGAGCAAATGAAATAAGTTGAAAATGAAAGTTGCTATTGATAAAATATTTTTTGTTAGTTAAATTTTTGTGGAGTTTGGTATAAATTGTAATAAAATTTATTCTTATTTTTTATATCATTTGAAATATAAAATAAAAGTATTAAATTTTACTACAGCTATTAAATTTTTGCAATAAATGTAATAATTAATAATACTAATTAAGTAAAAGTATCAAATTTCTTCTTTAATGATAATAAACTTTCTAATGATAATAATTGTGTTTTCATATATCAATCAACAAGTTTTGTTAATGTTATCACATATCGACTAACAAGTTTTGTTAATGTTATTATATATCAACCAGTAAGCCTTGTTAATATTATCACACGTCAATTAGTAAGTTTTGTTAGTGTTATCACATACCAAGTCAATAACTAGTAAGTTTTGTTAATGTTATCATATATCAACCAGTAAGCCTTGTTAATATTATCACACGTCATTTAGTAAGTTTTGTTAATGTTATCACATATCAAGTCAATAACTAATAAGTTTTGTCAATGTTATCACATATCAACCAGTAAGCCTTGTTAATATTATCAAACATCAATCAGTAAGTTTTGTTAATGTTACCACATATCAATCAGGAAATTTTTGTTAATGTTATCACAAATCAACCAGAAAATTTTTGTTAATGTTATCACATATCAAGCAGTAAGTTTTGTTAACTTTATCACATATTAACCAGTAAGTTTATTTGACAAAATTTTATTTGATTGTTAACTAATATTACAATTAATTTATAGAAATAATTATTTTTTATGATAGACAAACAATGATTAAATATTATACTCAATAAAACTTTATTTTATCATTTTATATCATTTTATCATTTTCTAATATTTAATTAAAAAAAGATTAAAAACTATTAGCTATATTGAATTATTTAATTACAAACATATCCAACACAATTGTAATTAAACTAATTCTAATAAAATTTTATTTAAATATGTGAAAGAAAGATGCAAAAAATAAAGCTAGCTAAAACAATAAAATAGGTAACATAAAAATTGCTATAACAATAAAATAATCAATAATACAAATAGCTGCAACGATAAAAATTGCTGAAGCAAATAATAATTAAAATGATAAATTGGATGAAAAGGATAAAATGAGAACTTTTGCAACTAAGAACTAAGAAACGTGACGATTTAAATTTGGGTAATAAGCAAAATTTGAATATTAGGTCAAATGTATGAAATAAACGATAAATGAGGAAGATGAAGAGGGACAACAGATTAATGGATCATTTTGATTGTAATGTATTCTGGTAAAGTAGGACGAAATGTTCAGTAAACATATGAATTTTGTAAGAGGTCAATTGAATGAGTGGTTGGTTTATAGAAATCTATCTTAGAACGATTACCTAATTGTTACGCACTTTAAAGTTGTAGTAAAAAGGATCGTATTTATAGCCTTCTAAACCCCCTCTCCTCCCCCTCTGCCTCGATCGGCTCCTTATTCTCGTCCCCCTCCCCTCTTCTTCATACTATTCTAATTTATTTATCCTTCTAAATTTATCATTTATTAAAATTTTCAAGAAGGATAATTTTATAAATTTTACGAATGAATGTTACATACTTCTACTAATTTAAGTGTAATTAAAAATTTTTAAGATTAACTTCTAATTATTTCCTCTTTTTTCTCCTTTTTTTTTCACTCTCTTGTCGGTAATATAAAATGAGGAACGGAAATGGAACGGAAGATAGGATTGCTGAAAGATGAGCAAAAAGATGATCCGGTCGATCATCTGTGAAGAATGGAAAGGAAGAAAGAAGGATGTCCATATTTGGAAAGAGAAAAATGGAAGAGAAAGATCTTTCGTTCCAACAATTTCAATGTGACTAGAATTACTGAAGTGAATGACGAAGAAGATTGACGACATGCCTGCTGTCACCTCCGTATTCGCCTTTAATCATCATATTTCCGCCTTATTTTAGAGTTAAAATTGATATGCTAACTAGCCTTGTTAATAGTTCTGTAAAATGGCAAAGAAAATATTTCTTGTCGTATAAATTATCTAAAATTCGATCTGCAATTTTTCCTCATATTAAAAAAGCATAAAGTTCTATATATAATTGAACGAACATTCTACCAATTCTACGAAATAATTGACAGATTTTTTTGTTTAAGAAACTAAGAATAAAAATTCAACTTCAATTATTTTAATTAACTTAATAATAATTAACAAATATTTACATATTATACGTTAAAAAAAAGTTCATTAGCCAATAAACAAATATATTGCATAATAGCTATTGACAAATTTTAAATTTTAGCAAAAAATTCTTAGAGCAAATAAATAAATTATAAATGAATTAATTTCCATTTCCATTATTTTACATTTTAACCATTTACTTAAATTATATTCATTTATAAGTTTTATGATTAATTTCTACATTTATAAGAAACTTAAAATTAATCGGTTTAAGTTAAATAAATCAATTCATATTATCAATTAATATAATTTGAAGTATAATAATTTGAAATGGATTAATTTCTATTTCCATTCTTATACATTTTAATCATTTACTTAAATTATATTCATTTATAAGTTTCATGATTAATTCCTACATTTATAAGAAACTTGAAATTAATCGGTTCAACTCAAATAAATCAATTCAGTTAAATAAATCAGTTTAAGTTAAATAAATCAATTCAGTTAAGTAAATCAATTCATATTATCAATTAATATATTTTAAAGTATAATAATTTGAAATGAATTAATTTCTATTTTCATTCTTTTTACATTTTAATCGTTTACTCAAATTATATTCATTTATAAGTTTCATGAATAATTTCTACATTTATAAGAAATTTGAAATAAATCAGTTTTTAAATTAAATAAATCAATCCATGAAATATGATCAAATAATATTTTGAAGTATAATAATTTGCTATTTTGAAACGAGTTTTGCAATTGTGGAAGATATATATATATATATATATATATATATATATATTACCAACTGATATACTCATCAAAATGAGGCTAAGATTAGTTAGTAATATTAGGAGCTTCAAATTGAAGGATTAGTCTATCCAGTTCGATAATATTTTATTCTTCTATATTAAATAGAGATTAAGAGAAATATTTATTTCTTCGATTAGACAATAAAATGTAGAAATAAAATATCCTAAATGATATATTATGCATGCGGTAATTATAAAATTATATTTATTGCATATTAAATCGTATATGAAAATATTTCCTACAACTTCTTTAAAAATTAAATTTGAGAAATAAAAATTATGAATTACATAAAACAGGCTTTCGAAACATAATTTAACAATGACTACAAAAAGTATATTATATGCTTTAAGAATTTTCACCAGTTATCTGTCATGAATATGTTATTTTTTAAGATTTCAACAAAGCATTTTAATGTTTCCAAAAATTTCATAAGTAGCTTTACTGCATTTGTATTTTATGCAATTCAATAATTCGATATTAGGTCATATAAAATGTTAACAATTATTGGATAATTAACAGTTACCAATGCGTGGTTATAGCAAACTTCATTAGTATCATAAAGTTAAGGTTATGAATTCGTGTAAAATTTTAAGTTATTTACATATATGTAAATGATAATGGTTTAGTCATAAGTTGTAAATGATAATGGCTTAGTCATAAGTTGTAAATGATAATTAGTCATATGGTTTAGTCATAAGTTATAAATGATAATGGTTTAGTCATAATTTTAAGTTAATGAATATATGTAAATGATAATGGTTTAGTATTAGATCTCTAAATATAATTTATTTTTGCATATGTTTTGTTCATATTTTGAAATTCAAAATTTGCTTAATTTTTTTTGCTACCTGAATTTTACACTTCATTTGCAAGAAATTTTAAACTATTATTCAGTAATGATAAAAATTCATCTGTCAGCATAAAAGACAGCATATGTTCGTTTTAATTAAATAATATCAATGCTAAGCATAAACCAAAGCATGTGATCGTTTTCATTAAATAATATCAATGCTAAGCATAAACCAAAGCCTGTGATCGTTTTCATTAAATAATATCAATGCTAAGCATAAACTAAAGCTTGTGATCGTTTTCATCAAATAATATCAATGCTAAGCATAAACCAAAGCCTGTGATCGTTTTCATTACACAATATCAATTATCTAAAATTCTAAAATTTGAAATTTCTGAAATCTAAAAATTTCAACAATTGATTTTTTTTCAAATACGATAAGTTGTAATTGTAGCACATTTATGTAAATGCCAGTCTTCATCACATTTATGTAAATGCCAGTCTTTATTCCATTCATTAAAAAATATTATTCTGTTGGGAATTACAATTTTTATATAAAATATATAGTAGAGAGAAAGAAGTGGTAGTAATTTCAGATTTAATAAGCTTAATTTTAGCATATTTTACTTATTCACTTTCGCTTTCCTAATTTATGCATTTTAGTTATTTCATTTTCTTCTTTCAGAGAGTTTTATAATAAGAAGAGAGTGAAATTTTTGTTTTGAAAAATTTAAATCCATTCATTAATTCATTTTCTGAAATCTTCCTACTTTGATTAGGAACGGAAATGATTCGTAAAATAATTTATTCAGTTTCGGAAATCTTCCTACTTCGATTACGAACAGAAATGATTAATAAAATAGTTTTTCTAACATAGTTTATAACGATTGATGAATTTTCATCATTCCGAAGGAAACTATTTTTAAATTTAAATATAGCGACGACTACATTTTGAAATAATTCTTATAAGTAGAAATTAATCTAAAATTGATGATTATATGATGTGTATGATTTTATCGGATTTTTTAAAATCAATGATCAACAAATAGTTACAAAATATGGTAAATATGATCTTTAATATTTATCGCATTCCGTCTTACTACTACGGCAACGATGATAGAGCGAGCGGAATGGGTAAAGATGGAATAGGAAGGACATTTGCACCCATTAAATGATAAATTACTTCAATCCATCGTATATACATTCTATAATCTCCTCTTATTGTCTTTTCAAAATGCAAATCAAATGATTTGTTACCCGATATGAGGAGTGAGTCAAACGATAAAAAGCTAACAATATTTGAAATGTAATCTGTAATATCTAAATCCATCAAATTGCCAGCTGACAATTACAAATATTGGTAAATTGACAAAATCGAAAAGAATTTTTGAAAAATTGGAAGGGAAAAGTAATTTTGATGAAATATTCCTTATATTGTTACATTGATGAAAATTTTAACTTCACAATTATTATGATAGAAAATAAAACCTTCGTGACAGTCATTAGCTATACTGATTTGCATATTTACAATGAGAGCAGAAATTCTTTTAATTTAATTAAAAATAATTTTAGGATAAATTAGAACTATCGTTTTCAAATATTCAAATTTCAAAATGGATTTCAAAATGGAACAAAATTTTTTCGAATTTTTTTCTTTTTAATTTTTCTTAATAAATTTTTATACTAAAATATAAACATGGCTGATATTCTATTTAGTATATTTAATGGAATAAGATGAATTAAGTATTAAAGAAGCAACTGATGTTTAAAATAAGTTTTAAAATTTAGACATCAATGGTAACGAACATTGCAAATTAACAATCTTAGCTAACTTTTAAATTTCAATATAAGTTCAAGAGAAGTTCTTAGTGAA
Organism: Cercopithifilaria johnstoni; assembly: GCA_916381525.1. NCBI lineage: Eukaryota > Metazoa > Nematoda > Chromadorea > Rhabditida > Onchocercidae > Cercopithifilaria > Cercopithifilaria johnstoni. The sequence continues at coordinate 82,332 of CAKAEH010000500.1, forward strand.
TAACATCTGAATATCTAAGATGAAATAGTATTGCGATCATAGATAATCTGAAAATGATTTACAAAAAAGTTCACAGAAAGAAGATAGAAGCATAGATCAAAGCGTTTTTATTCAATTCATTTCGATCGACTAAAAAGAATACAATCTAAGCAATTTAATTAATTTAAAAAATTACATAAAATTATTGTGTGATTAAGAGGTCAAGAGTAGGAATATTAAATGAGTTAACCTTTGGCTCAATGAAGATTATTTCTATTTTAAAACTGTAACAATTAGTTGTGAAATCGGCTAAACGTGAACGGATCGACTATATCCGATATTGAATCTAATCTGTCTAGTGAAAATGAAAATCAAAGAAAAAATTATACGTGAACAAACCGATTATACCCGATATTGAATCTAATCTGTCTAATGAAAGTGAAAATTAAACAGGTTGACTATACCCGATATTGAGTCTAGTGAAAGTGATAATCAAAGAAAAATCATATGTGAACAGATCGACTATACCCGATATTGAATCTAATCTGTTGCAAAAAATTATATGAATTAAAATCAGGTGATTTATTGATAATCATTTGAATTTATGATAATTTATTATGTGATACGTGGTATATGTAAAACGTTTTTTTTTTTTATTATAAAATTTCTATTCACAAATACAAATGATTATTGTGATTATGATGATTAGCTTCTTTTCTCCATGATAAATATGGATATTATGCTGAATAATTGAGTTACTTCTTAATTTCGAATTTTATTTCTAGCGTCAAATAATGTTCGAGTTAGTGGTAGAATAGGATTGCTAACAGATTCAATCTGAAATTTCAACAAGATAATATTTTAAATGATAAGAAACTAGCTATAAGTGCAAGAGTTTATTAATATTTCTGATAGAATGAGTTTAATTTAAACTTTTCGACACTTTTTGAAATTTCGTTTTTTTTTTCTTAGATTAAAAATTATTGACAGGTTTGTCTTTTTCCTAGTTATAATTATTTTTGCAGAGTAGTTTTTTAATATCTACCTGGTTAAGAAAAGTTGCAAATTATTAAATAAAACATTTCTAGCTATGATTATTTTTGCAGAGTATTCTAGCTGGTAACAAGAGTTTTAATACCTATCTGGTTAAGGAAAGTTGTAAATTATTAAATAAAACCTTTACCGATTCATTTTCCTTATAATGATAGTTTTTAAAAAAAGTTTTCCTTAGTTTCTCTTAATTGTAAAAATTTTAAAATTTTGTTTTTTTAGTAATCCTAGAAAGCAAAAATGCCGCAATCAGACTTTGCCATCAGATGTGACTTCAATAGCACATAGATGACAGCTATTCATATAAGCGTGAGACTCTTGCAGATGCATTGGGACAATAGCAATACCATCATTGAGCACAAAAATTCCAGTAATATTGCTGACAATTACGACACATCTGAAATAATTGCTCGTCCTAAATACTAACACACTATTTAGCACATTGTAAATTACTATTTTTGAGTGGAGAAGAAAAATAACGATCTCCTAAAATCTGTCACTAACTAAAATGAAACTATTGATTGTTTGAATAAATTAAATAATTTGAATTAAATTCTATACGGTTATATTATTATTATTATTAGTAGTAGTATTATTGTTAAAATTAAAATTCAAAACACTTTATATGTATTTAAATTTATATGCAAAATTGTTGATATATTTTGACTTAAGCTAATTATTTAGCTAATTAGCAAAATTACAATGAATAACTTATGTGCTAAAGCATTGCAAATTTAAAAAGATTTCTACTTCTTATTTTTATTGTGAAGAAAATGAATGATTTCATAACTAAGTAATAATTACAAATCCATTTCTTGTATTAATTAAGAGAAATGAAATTGACAAATTTAATTCTTTTCTTTTTCGTATCACTCCGATACAATCATATCGCTCTTTTCATTTTTCCTTAGTTTAAGGATACGATGATAATAAGTGATGGAAAATGTGAAATACGAAATTCAGTTAAATCCATAATTATTTAAAAAACAGTCTGTTTGATTTTTAGTCTTAATGATTTATCATTTCAATATTCTATTCAGATTAAAGGAAACAATCAACAGTAATTTTTAAGATTTCAATAGGAATTTTCGCGGAAATTACATATTTACCGATCGGATAAGAATTTTTCATATTTATCAGTTAAATATTAATTATGAAATTGAGGTAAGCAAGGTGAAACGAACAAGATACGGTAATACTATTGAAGGAAAAGTTGAAATTTTGCAAAATTTGTTGCATAATGTGACTTATTGAAAAAATGGGAGATACACTTTTTTAGCTTATAAATTTAATTTATATTTTATTAATATTATCTCTTTGACTAATCTTATACATGATAAATTAATATAGATTATATATAAACATAATATAGGCTATATAAAAAAGTTAAAATTATGTTCATCTTGCGATTACTTATCTCCTAATTTCACACCTGATAAATTAATTATGGGCTATATAAAAAAGTTAAAATTATGTTCATCCTGCGATTACTTATTTCCTAATTTCACACCTGATAAATTAATTATGGGCTATACAAAAAAATTAAAATTATGTTTATCTTGCGAACATTTATCTCCTTAACTAATTTCACACCTGATGAATTAATTATAGGCTACATTCNTTAAAATTATGTTTATCTTGCGAACATTTATCTCCTTAACTAATTTCACACCTGATGAATTAATTATAGGCTACATTCTTTTTTTTTTCGGAATTATGTTTATCTTACGAATATTTATCTCACTTTTAAAAATTACACTTTGAACTCTTAAACTTGAAATGAAAAAAGAATAAAGTGATTAAGCGGACAAAAAAAAAGATGACCTGTGTTCAAAATTTACAATAATATGTTCGTAAAATCGTTGTAGTCTGTGTACAAATTCTTGCGGTGTCTCATTTCTTGACAGTTGATTAAGTTTTAATAGCGGTATATAGGTTTGATTGATTGGAAGATAACCTTCTTGTTGCAACTAAAAATTATAAGCCAAAAATATATTTGTTGGACTGATTAAGTTAAAAATAATTATATATCTACATGTGATATTTTGATACTGATAGTGATAGTGATAATGGAATTAATTCGATTCTATTATTAAATTATTTATTTGCATTGTTACATGGATTTGTCAGGAAAAAAGGTTAGAATTTTTTAGTTGCTTTTGATACTACTTGCTAGATTATTCTTTGGGATCATTTGTAATCATGAAAGTGATTTACGAGAAATAAATGTGTGTGTGTGCGTGTGTACCTGTGTAGTTGTAAGCCAGTATTTCTCGGCATTATCCCGAAATCCGGAATATTCAACTAATGATGGTTCTACACATAAGCTCCAATTGCCAATATGCATGGAACGTTGAATTGAACGAGCTGTTTCAATGCATCGCAATTCGGGCGATGTGAAAATCTGTGTAAAATTATTTTTCAAATTTATCAACAACTTCTTTGTTGCATTTTATAAAGTTTCAACAATCTTTTGTATCAAATAAAAAAAATGAAAATGTCTTATAAACTTACGATTTTAGGTTGGTAATTGGCAAGCAGAATACCTCGTCCAATTAATGCAGCACAAATTTTCCCATGTTCAGTGATCGGTGAATCTGCCTGATAATGTGCAATTGATCGCCTAAATTGTGTTTCAATGAATGTTGGAATTTTTTTCATCTAAATGAAATTAAATGAAATTAGAAAATGAAAATCTAAATGAAATTAGCTTATAAATTACAATAAATAGGTTAATGAAGAAAATGTTAATATCAAATACAAAAAGAATTGCAGCCAGACGGTCAATTCCAAACCGTTTCCTTTCATACTTCCCGATTAATCTTTTGATCATCCGTTTTTAGTCTAATCAACAGAATTTGGTGTTCCTTCAGTTAATCGAAATTTTATCTAGTGTTCTGATACTAGTAAAGGTGTTTTCTTAATCTAATGTTTTAATATCAGTAAAAGTGAAATTGATCATCCGGTTGCAATTCTTCTAATCGTTCCCTTTTATACTTTCCGATTAATCGTTTGATCATCCGTTTTTAACTCTAATCAACAGAATTCGATTTTCTTTCAGTTAATCAAAAAATTTCTTAATCTAGTGTTTTGATACTAGTAAAGATGGAATTGATCATCTGGTAACAATTCTTCTAACCGTTTCCTTCCATACTTCTCGATTAATCTTTTGATCATCCGTTTTTTACTCTAATTAACACAGTTTGGTGTTCTTTCAGTTAATCAAAAATTTTCCTAATCTATTGCTTTGACACTAGGTAAAAATTCTTGCCACCTATATTTTACGATTTCAATAAACAAAGACCTTAATAAAGATGATGGCATATTGAGATTATATGGTCGATAAGTAGCAACATTTCTAGTTTCCACGAATGCTTGATTGAACCAATTAGGGAATATTAGATCAATCGTTTCAGCATTAGTTATTCCGAGTAAAGTAATCGGATATGATCGTTGCACCTTAAAAGCAATCAATTAAATTAACAAATTTCTCATTAATAGAATAAAGTTTAGGAAGTGAAAAAAAAAAATTATCTTTTAGATGGAATAGAAATTATCATAAGGAAAAGAATTCTCCTGAAGTTGCAGTTGCAATGATATATGTGTAAAAGAAATAACAAAAGTATTTTATTGATTTTTTCTTTGTAATTTACCGTACCTTTGAATTAGCAATACGAATCGATAATGGAACCACAGAAGTTACTCTAAATTAGTAGTACATTTTCAAAACATTACATAGAATAAAAACTTAAACTATAATGTAATTAGTTTCATTCATAATTAATACTTTCAAAGTTAACTTTAAAATTGTGAATTAACAAGGGATAATTTCTAAGTATTAATTAAACTATTGTTTTTCTTCTTATATGGCTGTAAGAAAACTCGATCCATATGCTAGGAAAACTTCAGTTATAAAATGATAAACTTTGATAAAGCGAAGTTTGGTTGAACTCTCATGGATCGTACAGAAATTGACTTTCTGCAATGTGTATATTTTCGAGTACTCTGTCCTAAAAACAGTAGGTTAATTAATTGTATTAATTAGCATTCCATTTAAATTGTGCGATATTTTTGAACGACATTATATGATTAATACTTCGATATGATTAATACTTCAAATTAATTAGTTCTTTTGGTCGAAAATGATATATAATGTAATAAATTAACGATATCAAGTTTACCTTTACTTCTCTTACTTTTTGCAGTTCGCGTTTTTGCTTCCGCATCACTTTGTTCTTCTCTTTCTTTAATACTTCTTCGTCTAGTTAATATTCCTAAAACTATAGTTTTCTGCACCCATAAATCTCAATGTTTATAAATGGTTATGATCGAAGTATTTTAGAATCCAACTTGTGATCAAAAAAAATCATTTAATATAATCCAGAAGTTCCTAAACGCATTACCTGAATGCAAATAATGTAATATAAGTATAAAGATCGAATTTCTACAATTTTCAACAATTCCCATTTTTTGCGCCATTGATGAGTCAAATTTAAAATTGGAACTAATTATTAAAATCTAACTAATGAGAAATCCTCAAATCGATTTTTGATAAATTCCTACGGCAACTTAGACATCTAAATTTCACTCATTCATCATTTTGCTCAGCAAGTTATACACTAAAACAGAATTGTTTTTAGCCTACTTACTTTTGGCCATCTCTAATAGACCACACGTCGTCAGCGTTAGTTATCGTAGTGAAATTCTAACAAAATTTCAAAAATTTCAATGTACATTTTGCATATTTAAAATTGAAAGTAAAATTTTGTAATTTAAACACCTTACATATCGTGACAGCTTCATTTTTTATCAACTTTAATTGCTAAGTGGTACGTATCGAAATTTCTTCTGTATTGGTATGAAAGATAATTTTTACACAAAAAGCTTTACATTTGGAGTGAAAGCGATTAAACTTGCACTATCAAACTTTCTCTCCTGCTCTTGCTCCACCTGATGATATTATCAATGATGTTTATTTTATCATTGATGATAAGATAGAGCAAGTGTCGCATGGATTAATTAATTTTTCGCATGGATTAATAAATTAACACATGGATTAATTAGCAAGCGTCGCATGAATCTTATTATTGAAGTCGCATGGAATAAAACTTACAATAATAACATATTGTTGTATTTGATAAAAATTTCTATTTCTCATTCGACAAAAAGTTCGCATACATTGAATTTAAAAGAATCGCTAAATGAATGAACTGATATTAAGAATATAATTCAATATTCCGTTTCTTAACCATCAGAAATCTCATTCAGATGAGTGAATCACAATGTGTATCAGATGCTTATCAATATATCAGTCAAATTATCGAAGATGCACTAAAGCGAACTGAACAAATGTTGTTAAAATTGAAGACGCGGCGTGATGATACGATAATAAATGTTAAAAACAAAACAGGTTTCTTTTCGAATCTTTATAATCATCAAATTTAATCGAAATTTTTAATTTCATTTTTAATTTTTAATTTTTAATTTCAGAATTTACATATACCTAATATTTTTCCTATTATCGTAGAAATCTTCTCAGTATGAATTCAGTAAATAAGTAATACCTCGTTAATTAGACTGGAGAAAGAATTAAGCGACTTCATAATAATTAACATTCACTGATTACATTTCCTTCTTTAGAAACTGCAGAAAATGAATTATCGAAGTTAGAGAAAAAGTGAATTATCGAAGTTTTAATGTAAACTGAAATTCAGTGAATGTTAGTGAAATTTTAATGTTTGAATATTTTAAAGAATTTTTTATCAAATCAAAATTAGGCCTTACTTCTAATATGTAATTTTAGTAAGGATGAGTGAAACAAATACAGGAAAAACTAAAGCTTCTGCAGCGCATATGCGAAGCGCACTTGGTTACAATGTTGAAGGAATTGTAAGAGATTACTTACTTTTGAAAAGAGGGCAATAAAGATATATTGGAAATATTTTCTTAAAGTTACCCCTGCAACATTACCATTTAACTTTGACAATATGCTAGATTCATTGGAAATTTTAAAGTTTGAATATTTTGAAGAATTTTTTATCAAATATTTAGCATAGCATAGCATAATTGATATTAGAAATGGAAATAGCATTAAGTTGCAGTCAGATGATATATTGCCAGCTGCGATATCGCAATATCCACGAAAGATAAATAGTGCATCCTGGAAGATTATGGATCTATTGCGTTTCCCCGTAAACGATGAGGAACGAAATTTAAGACTCAGTGATCGAATTTTCATATCTCTCGATCAAAAATCAATAATGCTTATGCGTGAATACGATGGCTTTCCTAATCGTGCTCATCAACAGCAGCGACCTAAATCCAATAATTTGTATCAAAAACAATCAAAAGTGATCGATCTGCAACAACAACAACAACAACAACATGTCGAATTAGATGAACGGAGAGGAGTATCTCATCGTCAAACGGATCAAAGTCATCCCAGGTTTAATCATCATTATCAGATAATTATTTGAATTGAAAAATTTGTATGAATAAAGAGTAAAAAAAATCCCATATTATTTCAACAACGATCTTATTTTAGTGAAGGGTTTCAACAACTTAACGAATTTAGCAATGAAACTCAACGCCAATCTAACTTGCATCAACAGAAGTTAAATCAACCCACGGATTACGAGAATTCTTCTCAGCAACGAGTGGAGAAAATCACTACTACACATCGTTTAACACCAATTCAACACCAATCAAAACAATTTCAGCAATCGCAATCATTACGAATGCAAAAGCCTAAAATTGACGAGTACGAAAGATCCTAACTTTTGCTTATCCGATAAATACAATATTTTATTTTAAATTTATCTTCTTCCTTTTTATCCTTTGAATATTTCATTTCCTTATACTAACATGAAGACAAAGATTGAATAAAGTAGGGTTAAAAATATAGTTGTCGAAATTTAGTCTAAATGTCATCCTCATCTCAGTGACATGGATAAAGAGAGAGTGTTCATTAAGTTTTATAATTTTAGGTTTGCTGATGAAGAAACCATGTCATCATCAAAGCAAGTTATATCAACCCCAGTATTCCATAGCGCTCCTTCAAGTGCTCAAGATGAATCCATAAGCAAAGATGATAATTCACATGCTGAAAGTTGTGCAGAATTTGTACGTTTGTCCGTTTATAGGATAGTCCTATATATAACTTACACGTTCTATTTTTTATTTTTAGTTTGAACTATTGAACTATATTTTGTAATCTAACCCGAGAACAATGTTATGCACAGATCAGATGACAAAGGTTGCAATGTAATTCTCCATCATAAATGTATTACAAGTGACAACAGATAATAATTTGATGTTATCACTAACAATCTTCCATGATAACAGTTATACTAAACATATTTTTATCAGCAATCAGAGGGGAAAGTATCAAAGAAGCTCGTCAAACAAAAAACGGGTAGAAGATCAAAAAAGTCCGACAGTTCACAATCGAAACCACATCGTAGGAATCGAAATGAAAACTCCATCAACCTTCAAGTTGATGAGCAAATAACAACCAGTGATAGCATTGGTATTCATGATGCTAAACGATCAGATTCTGATACATCTCTTCATCGTTAGCGTTTATCAATAGTTGATAATCCAAATATTTTATCTTATGATATCTGAAATGAGTTTAGGTGAAACTAAAATGAAATGAATAGCATCAAATCTAATTGAATGAAAACATTATTTTATCTTTACGAAATAATTTAAAATTAAAATTACTCAAAGTAATTTTAAAAAAAATTAACATTAAATTATCAGAAAGTAAAATTTGAAAATTTTGAAAATTGAATTTAAAAATTAAACTATTCAAAATTTTCAAAAATTTATTTAAAATTGAAATTTTTGTTATGATCTTTGAATGGGCTCATTTTTTAAACTGATTAAGATTCAAAAATGAAACATAAAACCAAAAAAAAGAAGAAGAAAATTATGCGTACTGCGGGACGTAAACTATCCGCTGAAATTTCTCCACCACGTATGAACAAAATATAGCTTTTATTTATTAGTATCGGTCGTAAGTATAATTTGATCCTTCACCTTTCTCTTTTGTTCTTCTCTTACATTTCTTGATCATAAATTCCTGCTTATTATATCAATTAGTTAATTTGAAAATTTACAATCGTCTTGCATCATTTGTTTAAACAATTTCTCAAAATATTCAACGTTATTAGGTTCAGTAAAATTAAGTATCAAAATTTATCGATCGTATTCGTTTAAGTTTAGTTTAGTTCATAATATTTTATGCTGATAAAATAATCAAAGGTGAAATGAATGTTAAAAATTGAAATATCACCGAAAAGGCAATTTATTTATGAATTTCATCGAAAGGATATCATATATCGTAATGTTTATCTCTCTCTCTCTTTCTCTTTCTCCTTCTCTCTGGCTCCTAGATTACAATCATACATTGATTTGATAATAATGATTATGCAACCTAATGATAATGAATGAGACAAGTTGATTTAGATGAAGATGAAATGAGTGGAAAACGAGATGAAGTAGATGAAATTGAGAAATATAAAAAAGGACGAAAGAATAAAAATCAATCATCTGCAGAACAATATTTTGCTACCAGTAGTTCTATGCCAAAACAATCTCGTTTATCGATAATTGATCCAAAGGGACGACGAAAAGTAAAAAAATTGTTTTAAAAAATTTTCGCCATCTAAATTAGCAAAAATTTGCATGAAATTAAGTTAACAGATTTTACTATACTTTGCATATTCATTAATGAATATTCTTTTTTTTTGGAATGAAATTTCAGATAATCTAAATGATCACAGCTAAATTCATTATGGACAATTATTAGGATAATTTAGAAAAGGCCTAACATTTCTTTTTCTAGTTTATTAGAAATGCCTGAATATGTTGTGGTAGTTTTTGAGCCATATATTTCAGGTTGTAATGAAAGGATGGAAGCCAAATTTTAAAGTGAAAAAGATATGGTTACAAGATCCTTCTAAAGAATAAAGCTGTTTTAAGTTTAACTTTTGGCTGCTAAGAAATAAATCAAATAAACAAAATATCTTTTTCATTTAGCTTTATTTCCTGAAAAGGAATCAGGATAGCAAGGACAGCATTTAATACTTGGCCAACTTCTACGAAGCAATTTGATAAGTTAAAAATGTTTCCGTTTGAAAATTTTCAAGGTAAAATAACAATTGCGAAAAAAAAAAATATTAATGAGATTAATTATGATATTATTTTAAATATTAAGCTTTAAATTAACTCTGTTGAATCCTAAATTAAGTAAATTAATTCTGGTTGAAATTAAAATATGATAATTTTTTTGATAGACCCACTTATATTCCATTAAATGAAAGTTTTCCTTAAAAATTCAAAGTCATGAATTAATTATCAGTAAATTGGCGATACGAAAATGGTATAACTCTAGGTCAATAAGTAATACGAGTACTCACTTTATCAATACCTTTCTTGGAAGTCTTCCAGTAGCCTTCCAGAATCTTCCCGTATTCCAGCGTACCGATTTTAAAAAATGAAAAAAGGTAAAGAGGTTATAGAAATTCAAAAAATCCATTTAAAATTTATTTTATTTTTGCCCTCTCTTTTTGTTGGAAATTTACAGTTTTCACAATAAATACATTTTATCGATTTGCTGAAAAAATTAATTTCCTTGCTTCACTGATAATATTGATAATATTGATAAGAAAATAGAAGATAGAAAATCAAAAGCTCGCCTGACTTTCTTCTATTTTCAAATTACTTCACCATTGTTTATTATGTTCATTAATGGGTATCATAAGATATTATCAATGTTATCATGATATGAAAAATTATGCTTAGAATTGTTAAAAATTACATGATTATGGGATAGCAATTACAAATCATTCTCGATCATTGATCTTCAAATATCATAGATTATTATACTTGATTTTTTTAAAGAGTGATAAGATTCAATGATTGTAATGCAATATGTTAATGATTCATTTTTGCTGTGCATTATTTAATTAACTGATTAAAATTATTTATTTAGGTGGTAATAATCGTTGAGTATTTTCAATTGAATTGAATGATAATACAAAACGATTGGTTGTAGCGAAATATAAGTGAACAAACGCACAACAAAAATGAATGATTAATATTATTGTAACTAAATGGAAAAGTAAACGATGAATTGATATCACAGAGAAATAGATTGTTTGAGCGATTGATGTTAGTGTAAATATACATCGCGTAATGTGTACATAGAGAAACTGTAACTTCATTTTATTTATCAAATAAGTCTTGAAGTATTGAGTGATTTGAAAGGAATGAACTGGAAGGAAAAAAGAGGCATGAATTTCCGATGTTGACTAATTTTAAGTTATGAGAAATTATTTCTAAAAAATTTGTCACGTCGTTTTTTACTTTACTTCAAGGTCATTTATTAAATTAGCGTTCCTAGTCGGAATTTATAACAGGAAATTATACTTTACTCCAAGGTCATTTATTAAATTAGCGATCCTGGTCAGAATTCACAACAGGTAATTAAAAGAATTAAAAGATATTTTAAAAAAAAAAACTTTCCTGTTATAAAATTATAAATTTACGAGAAATATCTTACCATGTATTTTTTGGAGATTGGAATATACCATTCGATTATTCCTTGATTATTTCTATTTGTTCTAAGATATAAATGAAAAGAATGGGTAATGATTAGCCAAATGATAATTGAAGCGGTAAAAGTAGTATTACATAACGGATATACCACATTCCAATCTTTCAAATCAATTGTAAACAACAATATTATAATTGCTGTTAATGCAGCAGCCTGAAAATGATGCATTTACAAAATTGGCGCACTTGTCTGTCCTCTTTCGGTACAATCAGCCATTTTGTGGAATTAGTTATTGTTGCTTAATTCGCCATTTCCGGAATTAGTAGTCAAAAAATTATAGATGATGATATTCCTAACGTTCCAAATATTAAAATTCAACATTGCAAGTTCCTTTCAGCTATAGATAATAAAGCTTACTAATTCTAAGCTGTCGATACCAATTGATATAGCAGCAGGCCTCATGAAGTAACTTCCTTTCTCGGCTTTTTTGTCGAAAACTTCTCCCGGTATTTCTATTGCAGGTGGTGAATTCCCATCTACTGCTAAGCCTTTATCAACACTCTCTTTCAAATAATCATCTTCACGAACTATAAAAAATAAATTACCATTGAATTTAAGCTAATTTATTAAATCCTTCATTTCATTCATTTTAATTCCAACTGAAATTAATTTCAGGTAAAAGTATTCAAAGCAAAAAAGAATGAAAATAAATGTTAAAAGCTTTAGGTTTCATTTATTTGACCTATAAAGTCTCTTGAAAATTTTTCGTGGAAAGATATATCACAGAAAATTTTGTTTTGGTTGAAAATAATTTAAATATTTAAGTACATTTCCTTTTAGTTAATCGTATACGATTCTGTGGTAAACATAGAACTGTAATTTGAACATTTATTTTAAATTTCTGTTCATGAAATATTGATGGTGTAAGTACTTTGTTAAGCTAATGCAATGCTATCTTTCGCATCGATTTGTTATTGGAAAGATTGCGCAGTTTGGACAGTTAAAGGGAGATGAATGGATCTAGGGAAAATTTGGATTCCATTTTTTGAAATTAAGATTTGATCGATAAATATAGTCAGCTAATTAAATTAGCATTACAAGTTTTAACGAAGATTACGCGATGAAAATTGTGGAAGTTTTAAATGGTTGTTTCTTTTCGTCCATAATGTATTATGCCATTGGGTAACATCAAATTCCATTTCATTCAAATTCTCTTTCTGCAATTTCGATTTTAATAATTAACTGAGTAACTATTGACTAATATGCATTGCAGTTAGGATACCAGGGATGTATTTGGTACATTTTCAAGTAGTCTCTCAAGTATTCACTTATCAGTATCCTCAACCAGTAATAAGATTTTCGGTAAACTTCTGGATATTAAGATAGATGGTTAGTTGGTTTATTATCACTTCTAATTAAAGACAAAACATAAGAAACTTAAAAGTTGTGAAATGGTTAGACTTCTAAACTTATCCTACAACAACTAGTTTCGAGGCCTCTACAACAAACATTGCTTAGTACTGGAGGATCTATTTCTAGTGCCATACTCATGATAATTGAATAAGTGGATAAATAAAATAAACAAAACCTTTGATAATGTATCTGTTGCAAATTTCCCGCTAGCTCTTGATGTTACAGAATGTTGACTTCTATTTTTCTTTCCTTCAATCATTTTCTCAAATCGTTCCCATCTATATGGTACATTTTGTTTTTTCAACTGAACGTGATCGTTTGCATCATAGTTAGTACTATTTGAACTTTGACTTCTCTCACATTCTTGTGATTGCCTAATGATAGATGGGCATAAATAATATAAATAGGTAAGAAGAAAGAATAAGACTTGACTTAAATAGAACAAAAAATAATGGAAAAGTAAGAGGAATTTCTTGGTGAACGGGAATTACTCCAACTTATTATTTTTAATTGATGGCCTTAAGTTAATTTTTTGAATTTCTTTCAGTCTTAACTTTGCCGAAGTGATCTAAGTTCCTAAATTAGATGTTTGGGGCGTTTGAATTGTTTATGGATTTATTAAGATTTGATATACTTTTAATATGTTGGTAGGATGAAATGGCTCGGTAGTTCGCAGCATCTTTTTAAGAATATCAAAAATTAAAATTAACAGCACACATGCAACCCCTAACTTACTATGTACTTTCACGTCATTTTCATCTTATTACTATTTTTCTTATCCCATTTCCATCATACATTCGTTTTTCTCATTCCTGATATTATTAAAAAGTAATGATGCTAGGTAATTAATCTATTTTTGCTGTTCTTTTCTGGTCAGAATTGACTTCTCTGCGAAATCCGAAAATATGCTGTAAATTGGAAGCATTGCTATAGTCCTCCCTTAGTCTAGATGCTATTCTTTCGGCAAAATCTATTACTAATCTTCCTGATATCAATGAATCCTACAGATTCAAGATTCTTGTTCAAAAGACCTCATTGACCTTTTTTCTTCGACATTTTGATCATTCGATTTTGAGTGTTTTCCATTCTCTACGTTTGATTTTATTTCAGGCATATAATTTGGCTACTGCAAAACTTTGTTACTAATGGTAGCAGCAGTAAATGAATGATTTTTACTTCTCAATGATCTTTACATATTGTCCCTTGACAAATTTTAATCTGCATAAAATTGATGCGATAATTTGCATAAAGCGCTAAATTAATCTTTATTAGAAATTCGAATTCTCTATTCGAATTAAAACTTCTTATTACTTCTGGTTCTTGTTGTAGTCGAAAACTCAGTAGTAATAAAAGTTAAAAAATTCAGTAGCAATAAATGCTACCTGCTAACAACCAGTTTTACATGGAAATTTTAACAATAATAGCAGCTTTAAAGCATGTAAACTTCAATTCTAAACCAAATTCAACATTTTTTCTAAACTATAATTTGTAATATTATAGAATTACGTGAATAAAAAACAACGAATAATCCATATGTTTCCATTTTTCACATTTATGTGCCAATAAGAAAACCATAGTTCAACTTGAATTCTGAAAAATATTTGGAACTCGCCAACTCTTGACACCTAGCCGTTGTGTAGTGAAAATATATTGTCTGATTTCCTTAAGACTTTCATTTCTAAGGGAGAATTGAGACGTGAATTGAAACCACTATAAGCACGCACATTAAAAGCTGAAGGAATAAGTTCCGAAATAAATAAATTGGTAGCTTAATATGCAACGAACGTTATATCAATTACGTCATTTCCTTAGTTTACGCTGCTTTCAGCCACGTTCGTTCAAAACAATAATCAAAACTATTTTTAGCAAAATATTAAGCTGAAAAATATACTTCCAAATTAACGTTTATTTAAAAAAAAAATTAACGTCATCTTGGATGATAACTACAAGAAAAACATCTTACAAAGATATTTGGGCAAATAAAGTTCAATATAAAATTTATTTAATAGTACCAGTGAACTTCATAATTTTACTTTAACAATTTGAACTTTATTATCATTAACCTGATTTGGATGACGACAGTCATACACGGAAGTATTCTTGGGATGTTCTTGTACTTAACCACGACACTCCGTTTATTTTGCCTTGATTGAGAACCGAAAACGTTAATTTGATGTTAATATATGTAAAAGTGAAAAAGTTAATTTGATGTTAATATATGTAAAAATATCACTTTTAGACTTAGCACCACTTTTAAAATTGGACTTGAAGAAAATTTGCATTCAATTAAAAATTTTCCAATTTCAGATTTTGATATCTTGTAATATTTTATTTAAAAAATTGGAAATTTTACATTTACAACAAATGAATAGATTTCTTAGCAAAGTAGTTCTTACTTGAAGATCTTACTAGAAATCTCACGAATCCAATCAAATTCGAAAACTAACTGAACAACTAGTAATAAACAGAGCTTGAAATGTAGTGATGAAAAAGATTACTGAGAAGGATAACGAAGTTTGAATCTTCCATATCCATCTTCTACAGCGATGGAAGATATGAAAGAGTTTCGTTACAACACAATTCAAATTATTTTTTCAATCAATTGTATGAAATAATAAGAAGCCTAGTAGGTTTGAGTGATTTTTGAGATGATTTTTAGTGCTGATCGAATTACAGCATGAATTTCAAACTTAACCTCACATGACATAGTTCGAAATTTTTATTCCATCCCTCACAATAACTGCGTCCAAATTCACACCCAACCTATATAAACATCATCCCATAGCCTCATAGTTTGTTATTGTTACCTGCTCATTAATTTAATAAATAGAAAAACCAGTCTTTAACCACTGGGAGGGATCATGCTACGATTTTTCTTAAAAAAACTTTTGGTACTTTCAAGAATGAAGAGAAATAGGGATTGAGAGTGTCTCGGAGTTCTCTAGTGGAAGGGTGGTAGCAGTGGCGTTGCGCATTTTTACTCCTTTGTTAGTGAGTGGTTTGGAGTGTTTTCTGTGATTCATGATATTCGGTTTCGTCTTTCTGTTTAGTTTTTAACTAAATATGGTGATATTTAAAGGTTGGAGAAAGCGCTATTGGTTGTTTGCAAAGAAATATCATATTGTTTTTTCATTTCTGAGTTTCCCTCAAATTATTTCCAATGGATTCAATTCATTTCGAAAAGGTTATTTTTCCATTTTTTTTACTATCTTTCTTGGTTTAATTTATAATTTGCAGTTACAAAAGAAACTTTCAATTGATTACTGAATTAATTAGAATGGATTTAGTGTTTGAATTAGACGCTTCAATTTAATGCTTTATTTATAGTTATTCGTTGAAGCATTTGGAATTGTTGATGAAGTGAGAACTTATCAAATTGTAGTGAGTAAGTAAAGCACATATTCCAAGCATTTATGGTACTTTGTCCAGCGTAATAAGTCACATATTTTCTTACAGCAAGAAGCATCACTATGTGCTCAACATGCCGTGAACATGTTGCTTCAAGGTTCCTATTTCACAGCTGTTGATTTAGCCGAAATCGCTTCAGACATTGACAGTCGTGAAGGAAGGGTATTGAATGAGCAGGATGTGATGAGTCAAAATGTCGACGACTCGGGTTTTTTCTCGCTGCAGGTAAATAAATTCTATTCTCTTCAATTCTCAGGTTCTTTTTTTTGGATTTAAGCCGGTCTCGGATAGCTTGCGCAAAGAGTTTCAATTATTGTTACTTTTTGGCTCAGATATCATCTTCGGAGTTCATCCGTTCCATCATACTGCATCTTATGAGTTGAACATTGAAAGTTTATTGTATAGAATAACTCAAAGCATCGTTCTTAGAAATTATAGGAGTGGCTCCTTAAAGCGAAATCTCATTTGTATCATGCCTTTATCCGCTATTCTTTGAATTTGATTTCTGTAATAATTTTAGGTTATTGCTGAAGCGCTTAAAGTTTTCAACCTGGAACTTATTCCGCTTAACAATCCTCGTGCTGCGGCATATCGCGATGACCCAACGTAAGGGTTGATTTGATTGATGAGAAATTGCTGTTCAAAATTTTCTTCTGCCCGACATTTCTTTAATTTCGTAAATATCTCGCTGCACATCCCGAATTCAAGAGTTGGAATTAAATTGAAGGAATTCTATTTTTCGTGTCACGAAACCCTTGCTTAATTGTCTTCGTTTTCTTTCCGTAAAATAACTCTTTTAAGCTATTATATTATATCCACACTCCAATTATAGTTTGCTAATTAGTCAATCTATTTAAATTTTTAACGAAATATTTTACTTACAGATTAGGTCAAGCTTATATATGCAATTTGAATGAACACTGGTTTGCTGTTCGTCGTTTGGGCTTCCAGTGGTTCACGTTAAATTCCTTGCTTCCAACACCAAAACTTATTTCTGATACTTATCTCCATCTGTTCTTTGCCCAGCTAATCAATGACGGTGAATAAAAAGATCATCTTCAGTTAACTTAATTATCTTAGTGGTTAGAAACAGATCATCATTCTTGGTTTTAATTTGTAATTTTCTGGCAAAGATATGACATTAAAAATATGATAATATGACTTGACATTATTGCTATTTCCCCTCATTTAAAATAAAGTTTACTGCGTTTCATATTACACTTCTGTTTTACGTTAGAAATAAAAATATTCCAGAGCTATGGAAGGTGGTGCATACAGAAATTTTATTTGTAGATAGATCGCTGAAATCTTTCATTAAATAGGATTTATACATTGTCTTTCTGAAATTTATCAAATTTGTAGGTTATTCGATATTCGTTGTGGAAGGAGTCTTACCAGTGTGCACTGCAGATGAACAACTTTCTCAATTTCCTGTTGATCCAGCGTTAGCGGGCATGAATGATTCATTTCGTGATAATCACTCAAAAAATCCTAATGTTGCGAGAACTGAAACAGTATCTAGTGAGCAGGTATGTTGTTAGATTTGTTTTACCTTTTCGGAACACTAGAACTTTGCATACTATGAATTATTCTTTAATGGTAAGTAATATTTGATATTTTTGGAAGTATTCTAAAATTTTTAGAGTCACATAATTGCAATCAAGGCTTTGTTGGATATGATAAAGACAAAATTCAGGTTTCTGGAAATTAAACAGTTGCTCTTCAGTGAGGCAGGAAGGATGTAACTGAAGATCCACGATTCCTTTAAAGTTTTTCCACTTTATTAATAGCATCATTTATTAATTTATCAGACTCGTATTTTTTTTATAGACCAAAGATGATGAAGATTTGCGGCTTGCAATAGAACTCAGTCGGCAAACAGTGAAAGAAGATTCGGCGTTAAAGGTAACCCAATGTACTATGAATTCATTTTTTTCGGCTTTAATTTGTTCCTGCAACCACTCTGTTTTCCACGATGGATTCCCGACAGATGAATCTTTATTGCACTATCCTAAATATTTTGCAGGAAGCAGTGAGCAACAGTTTGGCAGATGCACAGAATAAGAACAGTTTGAGTGAAAGCGATGACGAGTTACAAGAAAGACAGTTTCAAAAAGTCATTCAAATGAGCTTGGAGAGTTTTTGGGATCGATATGGAATGGAATCATCTGAAGCAACATCGACTACAGCTGAAAATAATAAAGGATTTGCGACTATTAAGGAAAGTAAACAAAATAGTTCCCAAATACCTAAAAGTGAAGAAATCCGTAGAAAAAGAGAAAACTTTTTGAGACAGCTTGAGAAGTGAACTTCTGTTTCTTTATTCCTATTTGAATTGTAGCCTTTTTTTTACTTTTTCGATCTTATTTGTTTGGCTTTTATCATTTCTACATTATCAGCTGAGACTTTTTCCTATACTTCTGCTTACATCACGACAAACCGAATTGTCAGATGAGGTTTAAAATCTTCGTTAATCAAATACTGATATACCTTCCTGTTTTCATATGAGTAATTTTTGTGAGAATTGATTAATCATATTTTAGAAGTCAAGTTTACTGTTATTCGATAATCGATCAAATTATCTTTCATTCGAAATTCACTTGCAAATCTTTTTACAATAGTTCTTATTAGTCCTTGAGTGAGTCATGCATCGGATTATTAGCAACGTGAATAAGCCGTCAGTTGTGTATATTAGTATCAGTTAATGTAAATTAGTATCGGCATATATATCAATATATTATGTTGAGTCAAATTTATATTATGATGATAAGTATCGGTATCGGTGATACAGAGTATCGGTGCTAATCTATACAAAATACATTACAAAACAATGACGTAGATTTTCTAAACTATCCTGATAAATGTATATTCTGTGTTTCTCTGATTTTCTGTGTTTTCTAAAGTGTGACAAATTAAAGCTGCTTCTGTTAAATGCAATTAGGCCTTATAATATAACAAACTTCAAGCAGGAGTTTCGAAAAAATGCTACAAAGAGTTGCTATATGAAACTGTGTAGTTTGTTAGTTTTATACTGCTTTATAGTATTTAACTGTATGATATAGTGTGTCTCCTTTTAATGTAATCTTTTTCCAGTGCTTTTATATATATAAAATAAAGTTAACCAGCAGTTTTGTCCTCTGATGTCAGTTAATATCTCAAATATCAGTATTACGAATATTATTAAAATGGGAAGCTAACGAAGTAGTATTGATGGGTCGATTGGTTTGTGCAATCATTTGGACTGCTGATGCATAATATTAGGGAAGTTAATACTTAAATGTGTGAAATATTCAGAATGTCCAAATAGACTACTGGTTTTTCAGTTTAGTCATTAACTTTGCATGACGGCTATTGTCCACATTGTTATATGGGCTCAGGAGATAAGAATAACATGCACCACAAAACCGGAAAAAATAAGATTTGTATTCCTGTTTGGGTTATTTAGAAATAAGCCATTCTTCTTGGACATTTGTAACAGGTATTTTGCGCAGTAGATCTCTGGAAACACGATTGCTTCATTCTTCTGTAGACGTTAAATTCTTGATGAAATTGGAATTATAATCAACGTTTACAGGTTTCCGAGACATCATTGAATTGAAAAAATTGAAGTTCAATTGAATATCGGAGTTAAATTTGTTCTTTGATGATGGCTTCAGTTGAAGGTATTCTCTCGCAACTTTTTCATCTTTTTAACTATATGCATTCATTCTTTAAGCTTTATTAGGTTTGATTTCTTGTGTAAGAGAAAATGAGAAGGATTTTTAAGTTTTCACATGGATCAAATTTCCCATGAAATTCGTAAGACTTTTATCGGACTATGATTTCGATTTATTTTACCAAGAGATAGCATTTTCTTTAAAGCGCAACTTCTGTGTCTAATACGTTTTCTAAAAAGATAATACTAGAATTGATATTTGTTTCTCTATTTTACTGACAGGGATTTAATACTTAGATTCAATCGATCTTGATTTTGCCGAAGATGAACTATTGGGCGATGAATTATCCAATGTACAAGAAGTCGAACACACAGAAACTTCCATCTCTTTTGAGGTTTTTAAATTAATATTTATATCTGCGTACATATTTGCATTAGTTGATTTCAGTGATTACCAAAGAGCTGCACTACCAGTACAGAATGATCCGATTATTTATTAGGCTGAAGTACATTTCTTTCAGAAAACACTCTGAGAAGTGAAATTTTCAAGTAAATTTCTTTATGGATAGAAGCTTAAATGGGACTAAACGTAGGAAGATTTTTAATTAGAGACATCGATAGTTCTTAGCAGTTATTGGATAAAAGGGTGCATATTCGAGGACTTATGTCACATGAAAATGACCAAACTATTTCGAACTCGAAAATTTAGATTCGACTGATTGACGGCTTGAACATCGGGATAGCAGCTTATACTAAATAGCAAAACTCGTAGAATTAGAAGCATCAGGAGGCTTTAGAAGCTAGTCATTTAAACATTATTTAAACCATTCGCCAAAGCTATCGATGACGCACATAACCCATAAAGATTTTTTTCTCGTATTTTAAATAGAAATTCTTCTGGAATTGCTCTTCTTTTGAATGATGAAGCTAATTTTTCTTAAAAAGAAGCAGGAAATCGACTTCGTAATTGCACTTCCTAATTTACAGTATCCATTTAAAATCACTAATTATAATTTTGATAGTGCTAGATGGTCTAAAAAGTTTGAAAAAACTAATTGCATTGCGATTTGCGTCCTGTAGAGTGCACAGAGACTTCTCACCGTTTTCCTGGGTAAGCTACTAAACAAAGAAGAAGCTTAAAAGAATCTATACAAACTACGTTGATCCCTATTAAATATTCAAAATGAATTATTTTATCATTTTAATATATTATGACCAGATAGTTGTAGTAGTACTTTACCTTAGCCAAATTATTAGATCTTTTTATTCTCCTTTCATTCATTTTTTTTTTTGAAATTTTCAAGGATTTTAACAAGAAGTGTTATGTCATACTGTTTATATTATATTGTTCGAAATTTAGTAGGGGAAATTAAAAATAGAAAGAAGTATAAAATATTCAGAAAGGCCTACTGCAAGGTGGGCAAGTGACGGGAAATGGAATGATATTGCTAGGAAAAAATATATTTTTAGATATGTGCGAAAATGAAAAAAAATTATTGCTTCCTAGTGCTCACTACATAAAATATATAAAATTTGACGTGTGGATGTATGTTTGCACACCTGTATATGGATTGTTTACGTGTGCTTTTGAAAAAAATGTTTTCAATGATTTCTCGTTTCTGTTGTCGTATCATTAGATTTTGTTATTTTCATTTTTGCAAAAGTTTCTCTTTTGAATGATCAGTATAAGTTTTTGCTGACAACTTTTAAATAGGCTTACTTAGGATCATAAGGAGATACTATGGAAATAATAAAAGTGACTTAAGCAAAAGAGAATAAATTTTGTACATCTCTTGTGATATAGAACATTAATGAGCTTTATCTGTTTCTCTATGATTCTACGACTTGGTGAATATTCTTTAGCAATTTTGAAAGAAAACTTTGTGAGCATACTTTAAAGAAGCAGATTCTGTAATTTCAATTGCCACAAATGCACTGGCTTACTAGGTGAGGTGCAAGTTAGAGTGCAAAATAATTCAAGAAGCGTTACATGATAAATACGGTGTGCATGAAGAGGCAGCATTAAAATTACCGCAATTTATACGTTTAAAAAACGAAGATGAACAAGGGACATGGTATAGTGGTTGAACTTAGAAAAAGATGAATTGGCACGAAATGCTGAGGGTAGTTATCAATTGTGATGGTGCATTTGGGTGGTGAGAAAGATGTGTATGTCCTGAACTATTTGAAGTTAATTTTCTGCGAGGATATGAAGTAAGCTATAACCCATTGAAGGTAAATTGAAAACAGCTCGAACTGTTTGCAAAATTCACCGATTGTTATTAGGTAAATGGACATTATATGTGGTTAGATGATTATGAGATGATAGGTAAAATAAAAAGGGACTTATAATAAGCATAATATTACGTGCAACAAGTTATATCTATTATTGTTAAAATAGACAACTGGAAAACCCTTTTGTCTTCATTATTTTAGAGAGCTTAATTTCAGCATTTCGTTTATGGAGCATTTGCATATGTTAAAATTGGATAACGTTGTATGGCAAAAGATACAGCTTCAAATTTTCCAATCTGGAAATGGGATAGTAGACTTTGTGGATCAGTAATATTGCTTATGAGGGTTGCAACAGAACATAGTTGTCATTTACTAACTGTTCTAGAAGATGTGATGAATATACGTATATACACAGCAGAAGAATGATAACAGGTGGTTTGATAGGGTTTACTGAGGTGTGAGCTCTGGTGCTCTAGGCGTAATACACCGTTATATCTCCATTTCATCTTATTTTTTCCTGTCCTTTGTATTATGTGAGTGTTGTCATCCCTTTCTTTCTTAAGGAACCACCTGCTACACTATCTGTCATACCCTTTTCTTGTCATTAATAAGTATTAGATGTAAAAAAAGATTGGATTACGGTTGTTTCCGTCTTTGTTTTGCATTTACTTTTCTCCAAGATCTTTTTTTCTAATAATAGTTTTAAATCGTTTTTCCGTACAAATTAGTACATTATACGAGCCATGATTAGTCTTCGTTTTCTTAACATGAAAGGTTGTTGTTCCGAAACATCGATTGTAGAATAAGAGAAGAAACTCTGTTGTTCATACTACAACAAATTGAAATACCACTTATTACTGCCATCTCACCTTAGCATCAAGCGGCGTTATTCCACTCTGTCCTACTCCTATTATCACCCCTGCTGTGTTCGTGTTGTTTTGAATGGGGTCGTTTTAAATGATTCTTCTTTTGCCACTAACTGCTGGTAACATTTTGGAAATAACGCTTGCTTCACAAAGTATGTTTCATTTTCAAATAGTGAGTAACGAGTGATATGTGATGTAATGAAGTAAATTAAAAGAATAAGAGAAAGTTTTAAGCTAATGCTAGTTGAATAAATAAGTTTGATATTGACTAATAGAGAATGAATATAATTTCAGTGAAGAACGATGTTAAATATTCATTATCATTGCTCTCCTCATTTACTCAGTCATTATTTTCTCCACACATTGCTCACATATGGAATGAATGATAACTGTCAACTGTTGCCAGCAACGTGACTACTCACCATGCCTCAATATGTTCACTTTAGCATATTCTTCCATTCACTTTTCGTCCAATGTGTAAAGGCGAATGATGTAAGCAAACGTGTGCGTGTATGTGTGTGTGTGTGTGTGTGTGTATGTCTGTATCTGTGTATCTGTGGAACGGATGATGATTAGTACAAATGGAATCTTCCTCTCTACCACCCCTACCCCTTTCCATCAGATTATTCATGTGCGTGGCAATGAAAAAAGCGATGGATGATTACAACCCATTCATCCATTCATTCATATACCATCATCCATCAATAAAAGCAGGAGAAGGTACCAACCGAGCTGAAGCAAACAATATCTAATAACCATCGATCTGTGCATTATGCAACTTAGGCTTCATGCTTTTATCTTCTCTCTCTCTATCCTTTCATTTCTCTTTTTTTCTTCTTTTTTCGATCTATCCATCTATCCATCGGTGAAAGTCAAGCTGTACCATTGGTCATAGTAAAACAGTGGCAGTGAGATTATATGAATTAATACTTATCAATTCGCCATGAATTAATTCATCCCGAAAATCTTACTGTCATCTTGAAAAGTCGTATGTAATTCTTTCGACATAGCAATGTTGTCCGATATTTGAGTGACTGTTATCACTGATGAGTGCACAAACGAATATCACATTTCCGATTTTTTTGTTGAAGCGATCATTCAATTGATAAAAAATTGATGAAGTGCTATAACGGTTTATGAGAGCAAGAGAGGACAAGATGAATTGAAAGGTGTAAAAGATTCTTATCAAAAATCAAACAATTTATAAGTGAATGTGAGTATATATATATACAGTAAACGAGTAAGGAAGATGCGTTATGGATTGCAATGTGGTCGGGAGATAAAATGCAGAGGCCTTAAGCGAAAATGGAATAATTATGAGTCCTACTTCTGATGACAAGGTTTGAATGAAAACTTAGTCAACAATGATATGGTTTGCTTTCTTAAATGTAACTTTTTCATCTCTGGCTCTTTTGGCTTTAGACTTTATGACCGTTAATGTAGGAGGCTTACACTGCAATGTGTGAAATGAAATTTAACCTAACATTGTCTATTGTTGCCGTAACATAAGAAATGGTCAACATATGAAGATTCAAATGTTAGTGGAGTAGACAGTTACATGACTACGTATTTTTTTTCGTAAGATTGAACGATTATTTCATCATGTGATGAGTGACGTTTTTGCTTTATTTATTTATCGTTGGATTAGTAGTGAAATGGCACAGACTCAGAAATAAATCTCTAAGTTAGTCAGCAAAAACTTGATCAATTCTCTATAAGTCAATCAACAAAGTCACTTGTAACAAGCAGGAGAGTAGCTTAAGTATCTCTCAAACTATATGTAAATTATTACTTAGTTCTCTTTTCATAGTCAAAAATTATATGTGCCCTTCTAACCCACAATATATGTTAAGTAACTATGTGCTGTTTGTCGTAAAATATTGTTGACCTCTGGATATGATAATTATGGTTAATTTCCAAATGATAGTAATTTCCATATATTCTATATGGTTTCATTTTCCATATCGTGAAGAGAGGACGCTCGTTAACCTTGTTTTTCCCATCCAACCACTTGGTTATATTTATCGAATCTCCCGTTTGATACAGACAAGTGCAGATGTCAGTGAGAAGGAAAGAATGAAATGAAAGAAAAGGTGTTTGGTTTTATCCTCTTTTTCTCAGAAAGGTAGCATTAATGGTATGGGTATTATGCTTTTGATTACAATAAATCTTCTCTATTAGACTCAAATTCTCGCTTTATCCATTGAATGGATTGTTGGAGATGTCCGTTATTTATTGGTTTTTTTCAGGGGAAACATTGATACCCTATACAAATAAATGTCTAGTTGTAATTGTTGAGGCTCTACTCGATGTTCAAATTCCTGTTTCAGCCAATTCAACTTTCCGACTTCTCATTTGAATGCAACTTCTGTAACTTAATTCATCTGCAATGATTTTTAGTTGAATATTGATTGCAGAATTTAAAGAACAATTTAGTTTTTATAACTGAATTGGATACGACAAATTGATAGCTTTACAAATTTCTAGGGCAATGGTTTTAGTTTTGAGAGCCGATGATAGCCGATGATGTTGATTCTGATTATGTTATAGTGCAGTAATGAATCTCAACTTGTTGCCATCAAGGTTCGCATGGTGCGATATTGATAATTGCAGTAAGTTGTTGGGGTTATTTTCATTGTAAGCAATAACTGAGTAAACAGTTTGAAATCTTATAAACCATAAGTTAAATTTAAATGTACTCGAAAATTTTATTTCTTTGTTGGGAACATTTGCCAGTTGATGCGGATAGTTTACACGAAAACTATCATTTGTAAATATTGTTATTCGTTGAACATAGGTTAATGTTGATTTAGAGCTCTTTATTTTTTTTTTCTGAAAGATAATGCAAACAAATTGCATTATTTGGAAGCAAATTACTGATGACTATTGTTCCTCTTAGCCTTAAGCAATGATCGGCATCCATCAGTGCATTAAGTTTCTGCCAAATATTGATGTGGCCTTATTTTCATTCATTCCTACAACGATGCAATTATGAACATTGTCGTGGTGTAGTGAATGAAGTGTTACCGAGTCAGTCTTCCATTCCCAGTTTCCGTGTCTCCATGAGATATAGACTTATCTGAGGTAATGATTATTGCTAAATATAGTCGTAATAGAATTTTGTTTTTTGCCAAATACTTTCACAATTTTCTTATTTAGAAAATCTGTAGGAATGAATATCACAAATTCCAAGAACTTTTTCGTTCATTCTATCTATCACTTGTTTTTCATTCCTTTTTTACTCTAATTTTCCCTATCATGAATGTATATATATATTCTTTTCCCGAAATTTATATGTATTGTATGTGTATTTTGTTCAAGTGTATCCGTTTGTGTTGAGTTAATGTAAATCTTGTCCATATGCCTTCATGGTGAAATGTACATACAATCACCACCATATTTTGCGAAGGAACTAGAGGTCTTTTTTCCCCATATCTTCGGTATTTTAACTCTTGAATGATGATCTTTGGAGATGATAGCTTTTCACAACAGTGATCGCCAAATATTTCTGTTGAAATATACAGTGTAATTAAAGCAGAGAGAAATAAGACAGAGATATGGAAAGTTTGCATAGCAGAGTGATGGAATTTCAGGAAGATTAAGTTTGGATTGCATTTTACGGTTCACATATACTCTTAGCCTATCAAGGAAGTACAGTGATATAAATTTGAATGCCGAAGCAGTAGGGTATGGCTAACCTGAATTGTCTTTTTACCGATAACTCAACTGAAGCAAATATATATGATGGACTAAAGAAGAACAGCTACAAAAAGTAGGCAAAATGTGTCGAAATGATTTTTATGCTTGGACAAAGATGACCTGTACTGCTTGGAAATGTACTGTAACTTTAAGAATCCTCCAAATTATTAGTAAAAAGTAAAAACATTTTGATTACTTTGAAGGGCTAATATTTGTAGCTATTGTGAATCAGCTTTTAATCTCTCCATGAATAGCTTTTTGATTAAGTAGTCTCTTTAATGTTCAGTGCTATAAAAACCTTATTTGTTTTGCTTCCGTCCACGATCAACCGTGTTGGATGTCTGTAGTTGATTGCCAGAGCGCCTATTCATTGCCCATTGACATGCATTGTTAGAGTTGAGCCGGTGAATAAAGTGAAGTAAGGAGTGAAGGAAAGTGAAGGGACAATGTCAAGCAATTAATTAGAAAGGAAGGATAAGACGATGACTAATTATATCAGCTTGATTGCGGACAGAATGCTAATGCGATCAATCTCACCAAGCTTCACATACGTATTATCTTGGATTTTATGTACAAGCAAAAAAGTCGTTATTAATATGTTAATTAAAATCAAATTATTGTTGGCAATATGAATCAGAAAGAGCACAAAATACCAATCTATGCTCTTCTATCACTTGACCTCTTAATTTATTTGCTGCTTATCCTTTCGATGGTAATTTCATATCTTAACTACTACATATTTCTTGCACGCCTTCTACTACTGTGTTGTCTATTCATTTTAAAGTTCTTTCAAAGAAATAGGTAAAGAAAAGAAGGAAGAAGGGATAAGTTGATGAAAGTTTACATAGTAGTGGTGAGGGGAAGAGAGAAGTAACGAGAGCGACATTGCATACCTCTCAGTGATATAGTGTCAATTGCCACTACTGACACTGGACGTACGAATGCGTAAGTTGATGAACTGGTAAGGTTGGAGGATGATGAGAGGAGTATTGAGAGGAAAGGGTGTTGAGGGAGGGGATCAGAAAGGTTGGAAATGGTAGTGAGGAGAGATGAAATTAAAGCTCGTCAGCCACTTACATTTAAATACAGGTTCCCATTAATGTTTTCTTCCTCTCTGATTACATTTATTCTGCCTTTCTCATCCTATCCTCTTTTTGGTATTTGTTTCTTTCGGGGGAGACCCTTCAAGTGGTTTTGTACTAATTCCCTCATTGATTTCCTTTTGCCTCTGCTGTTATGAATTGTTGAGGGTGTGGTGATGATGGGTTGTGTGGTATGTCATCCATCCACCTTGACAGCCGGCTGACATCGCTTATTGCGGAGTTGTATTGAGGATGATGAAAGAAAGGTGAAGTTGATTAGTTAACTGCCGCCAAGAGCTAGAAACAGGTGCACGTGCTCAGCAACATCCAGATTTCCTTTATCTTTGAATGATTTCCTTTATTTTGGTGTTAATAAATAATTGTCTATTCTTGATATGTTAATAAGCAATCCCTGTTCCGTTTAACCCGAATTAGTTACCCATCCAGGTCATTCTTGCTTAGGTTGCATTATAGCGCAGCAATGTCAACTAAATATGATAAAGGAAATTTGGAGTTTGAAATAGCAAGACTGGTGCTTATACATTATATAGTACACGTATAAAATATTACCCACATAATAATGGATAAGGAGAAAATATTAGAGTAGACATCACCAGGAGACGACGAGTAAGCTAACTTGTGTTCGTTCTCTTCAAAATTGCCAAGGACGATAAAAGACAATCTGAATGAAACGAAATGAAGTAGACGGTGGTCGGAAGATCAATTGTAATTGCCAGCCAGTAGCAATCGACAATCGGAGCGATCAGTGAAGTGTGATGATTGCTCTATTCCATTGGCCATTTGCTGCTGTGATGGTGTCCCCACTGCTACTTGCTCGAAGGACATCAACCATTCTCCTCCCACATTTCTTTATTTCCCCCTCTCCTCCTCCTTGTCCTCCTCTTCCTCTTCTACCCAACCCTAACCCTCTGTAATCACATTTGCTTGTTGGGGTTTGATTCGTTTTGTGAGTTGTGCGAAAAGTTGACACACTATGAACTCGCCTGTGTCCATGAATGTATGTGTATGGTACTGGTATTGGTATTGGTATTGGTTGTGTTATATATGTGTGACATGTGGAAGAAGTGAGTAGTTTTTCATCATCCTTCATCGTTAATCAAACAGCATCTTCTCTTCCTCTTACTCTCTCCTCTACTTATCACTTCCTCATTAGTTTTTTCTTAATTTCAGTTTCTTTCGTATTCATTAACCAGTTCATGTTATTATTATTATTGTTGTTGTTGTTGTTATTGTTGTTGTGTTGTTATTGTTGTGTTGTTGTTGTTGTTGTTGTTGTGGCATTCTTAGTCCTTGGTTCTAGTCTTTCATTGTATCATCTATTTCCAGATAGTTTGTATACTTCATCTGTCACCTGTGATTTAGACATTCTATGGTTATTTTTAATCAGTATAAATTGGTCATCTATTGTAATGTTCATGATAATATGATGTGACAGATTCGTTGGAGGTAAAGGCATAGGTAATGATAATGATTTGGATGCTGATCATCGAATCTAATCTGCTATTGCATAAGTTTTTTTGGAATTTTATTGAATACATTTTTGTTTCACTAGAATAGAAACTTTTATTAACGGATAACTTTTGTTGTTTTACCTTTGGCGCACCTCACATCTTATAGTAGCTGTGATGATCTTTGATCACCGGCTCGCGAGTTCAATTCTGTGGACATGTAATGTTTTGGTCATCGGATGTATCTTCTAGCAGTATTCACACTTTCCAATCGTAGCAAGTGCCACTTGACTAATGAAGAGTGATTTTTCGATGATTTGATCTGACTTTCACCATCATTTTTATTAGTGACGATTTTCAGGATTAGCAGCTTGATCATGAGCATGTTCTACCCTTACATCCAAATTGTTTGTATATCTTTATTATGGACGAATAAAGCATTCCATCGCTATATGATGAATTTTGAACTATATAATTTTTAACTTAATCATGAAATTCTTCTACCCTAACATCTAAGTTGTTTCTATATTTTTTAATACTATATTTCTTTTTCTACTGTTTTAACAGATTTTGAAACTTCGTTGTCTTCCTCCTCGTGCTCGCTATGTGTTTTTTGAGAATTGAAAGAAAAACTGTTAATTTTTTAAGTTTGTTCATACAAGCACACCAACCATAATGGAATGGTATTTTTGTTAATTTCATGATTGCAATATTTAATAATTTTTGTAGGACGGTTGTGGTTTTAAAAAGTTAGCTCCCCGCGTTCTGTTACTTTGATATTCAGCTAGTCAACTAGACAATATATAAGTGGCATGATGCGGAGCAACTTAGTCAGGTGTGCTGCCATTCAAGGTGATAGCGAACATTTTTCGTTTTCGCCAAATGTGGAGCACTGTTCTGTGGTGTGTTTAACTTTTTCATGTGTCATCAAGTTGTGCACTTTCTGCGTGTCGTAGCGTTGAATGCATCACAACTTTTAGTGTATAATATCATACGTTAAACTGAGTTCCTTGCCATTAAATTTAAAAGTGTTTGAATCTTCTATGAGGCAATTTATACTTATTTGCTTCGCTCTAAGGCTTTACAAACTTGATTTTTAAAATTAGGCTTAGTTGGTCTTCTTAAGATGAAGTTTTCTAAATTTTCTTCTTAAATTATATGTGTATATGTGTATTGTATACATAGAGAGATACACCTCATCCTCTTCCCGTGTGTGACATACCATCTTTTCACTATGCATCATTTTATATACTGTTACCTTTTGAGTTGCATTTGGGGTCAGTTGGCCTCGTTTCTCATCATTTACTTTCTTTTTCAGTAATTGAACTTCATAGCCTTGTAGAGACCTCCAATTCAGCTGGATATTTCTGATCAGTTCATTAACCTTTACTGTTGTTGATAGTAAGGTATGTGCTTTCACTGTTATTGTTGGTTAATTTCAGGAATAGTTAGCTATATTTTCACTGGTGTTACAACACGATATGGAAAATAAAATACAAGCATTTAGCTTCTTCACCTGGCCTCACAGTAAGTGTATGCGCATGCGTGAAAAGGGTGGAATGGCCAAGTGAACCATCGCTGAGTTGGCCAATCCTGGCTTAAAGTGAATTAAGGTGACTACATGAGCTTTGTAGCAGAATGAGAGAGAGGAAGAGAAACATGCGCAAGCACTGCTGCTTGCTACTCCACGCTGTGTTGGGCCATGTCACCTCGACGTAGTAGTGCAGGAAAATTTGCGCATAGCAAAGAGGAGAGAGGGAAGTAACTAAGGGTCATGTCACGGGTATGTTAGCTAAACTAAATATGAACGAACAGAGGGAGATGAGTGAATTGGGTAGGGATGGATGGTGGTGGTGTTGGTTGAAAGGGACAGGGATTGAATTTCACGAATGGCGAGAGAGAGCTTGCTTGTGTTTCCTTGCTTATTTTTGCTTGATGCCTCAAGGCAGCAGTAGGGCTTCGTAAACACCCATTTTAGCCCATCAGCCATCGTCGTTGTTGTCGTCATTGCGATTGTACATCGTTAGCGCTTCTTTTCCCTCATCCTTTTCCCTTGCAGTTACTTCGTGTGAGCACCAGATAAGGACATTGAAGCGCATGAAAGCTAGTCTCTTGGCTTTTGTTTCAAACCTATGTATACCCGCTAAGCCTGGTGGTACTGGCCGTTGCCAGCCGTTATTGACAGTTGGGACTGTTACTATTCTATCATGAATACTATTCTCTTTTGCACTTGCCCCATCCTTACTCCACTTTTCTTTATCTGAAGTTGGTTAGGAAAATCGTGCATGTGGATCCCGAAATTTCTCTGAATTTCAAATGCAAAGAGATGCTGAAGGGATATGTCCAAATAGAGGGAGCTGGCTGTGTTGGCAATAACTGTTTATATCAGTAAAGTGGCACAAATGAAAGATTTTGATAGCACCCTTTGACCTTCGATTCACCGTTTTTTAAGGCATTAGGCATCCGCAATGCTTAAAAGGTATGCTTACATTTGGACAGAGAAGAGGTAAGGAATAGTAAGGCGGAGAAATAGCAAATAGGAAAGAGGCTGGACTGGTAAGGGAAGTGTAGATTTGTCCAAAGCCGTATGATTTCATCGGCAATATTAAGATCTCCCAGTAATTTTACTGCATACTCGCAGAATCAATTGGCACATGGGGCAACCACTTTTCTCTGATCGAGCAAAAGTAATCCCGCTATTTTTCTGTTGTTGATCTCTTCATCTGAAAGTCTTTTTATTCATCCAGTAGAGAATTTTGGGTGAGAGTGTACTGGGAAAGTGTACCGCTGAAGAGTACAGTTGTATCAATTAATGGCGCTGAAGTTAGGATACCCACGTCGATGTTGCAAGATATATTATTTCTACTTTCAAGTGTTTCCAGTGCATCTTCTGTTGTTTTTTCCCGCTCATTCCATTGTATCAAGTAAGCCAGATGGCAATAATCTACCATGTTTTGCTAATAATCAATGCTATGGTAATTTATTTCATGAGATAGTTGACTGTGTTCTGAAGACAGATGCTCAATATCTAATTTTCTTCCCTATTTAAGACGGAGAGTGCTCGGCGCCTGGGACTTCGACTCAACCTAAGTACTTTCAAGCGTAGGTGAGCAAAGTTTCAGGTGTTCGAGCGCCTTCGCATTTTCCACTTTTTATCTACCTGCTCACTTTCATGAAATAAAGGTAACGTCAATTTCCATATATCATACTGAGTACCGTAAGGCAGTTGTGATTTTGTCACATATTTCAGAAAAGCGTAATGTAGAAAACGACGTAAGGTTGATATGTTAGTCCCCATTACTGCAACATGTTTGGTGACTACGTTATTTGTGAAAATTGAAAAGAATGGGAGGGAGATCGAGGGAAGTGAAGGAGTCGTTTGGACCGGATAGTTGCGGCACTCAAAGCAATTATAGTAGGAGTTGTGCACGCCTTTGTATGTATGTATGTATATTTGTGTGTGTGTGTGTGTGTTGCTGCATTTGCTTGTTTAATTGAACTGTGGCGATTGAAGGGGAAAGTAATTATTGATTTCTTTTTTTGCTGCTATCGGTAAAGGGCACTAATTGAACTTCCAGGCCTCTCTCTGATGCGGAGCATGTATGAATTGCTTTTCTCTCCAGTTCTTTATACCCTATCATGAAATATATCTGTTCCACATTGAGCAGCAAAAAAAGGGACCGGCCCTCAAGTGTTTGCATGATGCTGTGCTAATTTTTTTATGTCTTATTGAAGTATTAGCATAAATAAGTTTCCACAAAGTGCTTTGTAGTGCACTTGTAAAGCTGCCTTTTGAATAAGGTCTCCGAAAGCAAAATAAATTTGAACTTTCCACTTGAATGATGAAGCAGATTTTTTTTGGAAGTTCATTGACAGCTGTTTAAGGTGTATTAGATTTTTTGAGAATTGCAGTCATAATAATGATAACATTAGTGTAGTGCTTTAGTTTGTGCAAGTCTGCACGGGGTATCAGAAGGACAAGTGAGCCTCATTAGAATAAAACACTCTGTTAGTCATGTGGAGTACTGTAAAGGAAGATGTTCGATCTTAACTTTATTCGTCTCCTTTGTTAATACCCTCGCGATTGTTGACAGTTTGTCAATCAACAGCGCATTACTTGGGAATGAAAGAGGAGATCGAAGTAGAGCTGATCACTGGTAATTGATGGATGCAGTAAATAAATGGTATGAATAACAGTTGACTGCAGCATTTAAAATACGGTATCAGTTGGTGAATTCTGTTCTGGTAATGCAGTTATATTGGTTAGGAAGATTTTTTATTAATTAAATATGTAATATGACCTTTTAAAGTTTTTAAAATTGCTTGTTCAAGTTTAACAATCATATAGTTTTCTGGTCGTGATGGTGCCACTTAAAAAATATTTGATACATGGGTTAAGCTGTATCCAAAATATTTGGTGACAGTAAGAAAGGTCGCATATGTGGCCCGCGATTGTAAAGCGGGAACTGGTTTCTGTCATAATTCATAGAAACGATGAGATGTAGGCAAATTTTTTGCAGCTCAATAAACCGGTGGATGAAGAAGTGCAGTCGGGACAGCGAATTCGGAAACGTCATCGGCATACGCGAGTTCGCTACCGCTCGCCACTCATCTCCGAGAGTGATGAACATTCAAGAAGCACTTCAATCCAACGTGATGATGATGGTCGGTTCTCATCGGAGTCAAGTTCTCAAAAACGTGAAAAACGCTTGGCAAATGCCCGACGTTTTGGCATTGATCCTCCATCCCAGACTATTGATGTAAGTGCTGTTTTGTTTTCATTTATGTCATGCAACGTTATCTTCAATATCGGTGCCTGTGACAGATGGTTAAAGTTGGTATTATTTGTAATGACGTGACGTACTTGCGTAGCATGTGCTGGTTTTTTTGTTTGTTTTGTGAACATCTGAGTGGCACTTGTTGCAATGGTTTAAATCACTGTGATGGTAGTAGGGTGATCCTCTCCGTTATCGAGCATTAGGATGAAGAAATCTCAGCTTGTAGTGATACCCGTTGTAATGACATCTTTACTTGATGGAGGAAAAAGAGAGTGAGGATATCGACTGATTAGCCAAGATTTCTTGCATCTCGTACTTTTTATGGTGAGAAGTAAACTTGCAAAATTATTATGCCATTGGAAGTCTCATCGTTTCACGATGTTTAAAGAGCAGTTTTTGCGCGGTTGCGGGACTAATTCGTAGCAGTGAAACATCTAATGCTTTTCAATAAGCAGTTGAAATTTGAACAATCTTCACACTGGTCGAGTCACCAAATACTTAATTTAATTTGGTTTGTGAAGTGTGTAATGCACGCAAGCATGAAAAGTTCGGAAAAAGTACGTGCATTAAAGGGAGTTATTGCGGTCATGTTGGGTTGCTGGAGAAAAAGTCCCAGGCAACATGTGGGACATGAAGTGCCCAATTAGAATACAAGATCATGGATTTGCTTAATATACATTGAGTTGAAAGAGGCAGTGAATTTGGTTGCTGCTAATAGCTCTAGTTAGCTTTAAATAGTGGTGATCACTGAGGAACTCTTCTTGAACTTAAACTTAAAACTTCTGCAAATACAGGAACGTCCCAGATGCCAGCTGTAATGAAATAATGAATGTTGTATCTGAATACATAAATCCTAATTCTTCCGCCTCACTACGAAAGGGAAAGTGAAAAACTTCATGATGGGAAGTATAGAGAGATGAAACAATGCCTGAATTAATGG
The DNA here is from genome assembly GCA_916381525.1 of Cercopithifilaria johnstoni. NCBI lineage: Eukaryota > Metazoa > Nematoda > Chromadorea > Rhabditida > Onchocercidae > Cercopithifilaria > Cercopithifilaria johnstoni. The sequence continues at coordinate 117,470 of CAKAEH010000500.1, forward strand.
TGATGTGATTTATTGCTTCCATATGGTTAAGTTCTGTGTGCATCTTACAGTATTAAGACGTTGCAACATTTTGCAGCGTTTTCATCGGTCATTTGCGAAGTGTTCTATCTAACCGACCGATTCCATCATTTCAGGCACTGTGTAATACAGTAATAATAGCTATCGTTTGCTAATACTGGCATAATGTTGTTTGTTTAGTGAATGAGACATTATTCATATGGGCGAAAGATGCAAAGAAATTCTTAGTAATGTGCCTTTCTACGGCGTTCCAGAATAAGTATAGAAGCTATCCTGGAAATATTCGTCAAGCGGTATCATAGGTAATATATAAACGTGGTCGAGATATGTTGTAAGTTGTTGGGATGCGGCATCTACGTAAGCATTATGTAGCAGTAGATTGCGAGTAGAGGGGAAAAGCAGAAGATTATCATCGGGATATGAAATATATTTGAGAATTTCATGTTGAATGAATCAGATATTCTTGAAAGGAATTGCGTCACTACCTGAGATATAAGAGGTAAGGCTTCGGCATTATATTTTTTGTTAGTCATCTCGCTCAAATGTTTCATAATCGTTGCGAAACTATTCAAGCGAGGTTAGTATGGTCGTTTGAGTGAAAAACGAGGAAGTGTCCGGAACTACTTTTCGAGATGAGTACTGTTAAAATGGTAGTATGATTTCAGCTGATATTAATTTTGATTCTTTTTGTTTTTTCTCATTTTCGCATATTATTTTTAGAAGGAGTTCAAAGATTAATAAAAAATGTTTTTTCATTATTCATCAATTTCAGTAGTGGAGTACTTTCTTCTGGTAGTTTTCAGCATTTTCCTCTTTCAAAATCGTGTAATATCGTGAACGCACTCTAAGTTTGCAAAGACTTCTTTTGTAGGCGTTACAGTGTAGGTGATGTTCTTCATTTCCGCAGATTGATACGTATCACTTCTGTATCTTGTTAGGAAGACAATGGGCGTCTGGTTATTAGACTCTTCTCAAAAAAAGCTTTTTTTTTGCTTTGATTTTTATTCCTGTCTTATTTTTTATGCAGAGACTTAGATGTTTTGTCTCTTCTTCTATATTATCAATTGCTTAAAACATCTTATTTTTTTTGAAGGGTTGGCGTTTTTTCTGCATGGAAATAAGTTATGATCAGAATTGAATTGAATACGGATCATCTGTGATTCATATTTCTTTTACATTAGAGTCCAGCAATGTTTGTAAATTCAGAAGCAATAAAGCAAAGGAAAAAGAAAAAAATGAACTTTTTAGATCGAGGAAGATGAAGTGGAAGAGTTATATCGTTCGATGGGTGTCCAAGTGCGCGGTTCTCGTCACAGGCTTCATTCTGTGTATGTTCGAGGTGTTGATGGCCTTTCAACGTATCAAATTGAAAAGTAGGCTTTCATTACTGTTACACTTTCTGACTTAGCTTTTGTAGTTCATTCTAATTCTATTTGCTTTTAACTGGTTTCGGGATTGGTGAGCGATTTAATGTAATAATAATATAATACTACAGTTCAACTTGTTAAATTGTACGTGCTAGCGATTTAATGTAATAATATAATACTGCAGTTCAACTTGTTAAATTCTACGTGCTAAATTTAAGAGCTTGTTGTTTGGGATAGATTAGAGTTTTTTTTGACATTTTGGTTTATGTGGATAAAAGTCAGTGCGAAGATATCCTGTTAAAGTTAAAAGCGATGGAAAAGAATTCCTTTTGATATGGAATAAGATATGATAATTTTAGTCTGGTTAATAGTTTGGATTTCTTCTTTCATTTTAGAATATTCGCTGAGTTTGATCCGGTAGCGGTCGAAATGATTGACGAAGTGAGCTGTAATGTCATTTGGAATGATCGTTTCGCTGTTGCTAAAGTATGGATATTTCTTTTTCTGCGGATAGGGAATCATTTTATTCAGGAAAATGTGTTTATTCAGTATTACAGAATTATTTAGCACCATTGCGTTGCACAAGGTTGTGCTGACATGAGAGTTTGCTTATTTTCTCGTTATTAACTAGTGCAGGTAGTTTGGTAAGTAATAAATGCCGAAAGATTGCACTGTCCTGATGATTGCTTCTTCAAGTTATAGTGCTTGAAACATATTACCTAAGGGTAAAGAAATATTCAGCTGTTTTGTCTATTTAAAACTGCAAGATGGTATTATTCTTGAAGATGATGCTAGAGATGACGAAACCGTTGAAACGAATTCGTAGCAGTCGGCAAGTGGAAGAAGGTGAAGTTGCGGATAGTGGTGAGGAAGAAGATGGTGAGATGCGAGAGGAGCAAGGCGATGATGTAACAATCAGTATGGTTAAAGGTTCGGAATCTACCTTTTTAGCATAAAAATTGTATAAGGAAACAGTCTGAGCAAGAAATCAAGTCATGCATTTGTGTGATCAATTGATTAGAACTAAAATTTGCAGGTCAATTTCTTTAGATATTGATTCTAGTAAATTTGGGAAGTAGGAACTACCATTTATGTAAGAAAAGATCATGTCAAGATCTACGAAGATTTAAAATTGTGTGCTAAATTTAGACAATTTGAATTTTTTGATAAAATTTAAAATACTATCTTAGGGTCCTCGTCGAATAAAGGAAACACAGAAGCAAATGTAATTGAAGTGGAGGTTGATCAAGTTGAAGTACCACCTGGTGAGTTTGTTTTGAACTATCATTCAGTGGGTTACGTGGTTGGAAAAAGGTGGAGAATTAGGTCATTTGATGGCTACACTGAAACATGCATTTAAAAAGTGCGAAGTATTTATAATTTCGAATTTAGAGGAGAGAAGGAAAAAGGTTTTTTATGTAACGAAATAGTGTAGTGAAAAATTTCTATATAGGTGAACCATAACTAACTACATCATGAGGGGTGCTTAGGTTTCCCCAAAACACTTTCTATCATGGCATGTCGAAAATTATGGGGCACTATTGCTGTGTTTTTTGTATGCTAGAATTGCAATTTCCATGAAATATAGGAAACTAAATGTTAATTTTGTAGGAAAATGGCGTGTAATAACGAAACATGTTGGACAGAAATGGCTGATTATATTGCGATTCAGTTTGAGAGAAGATATAGCAAAAGTAAGAATTTACTTTTCAAATTTCCTTCTATTCTTCGGGAATTTTATACAACTTCATTTAATTTAGTGGGAAATGGAAAATTGAGGTAATAAACGTCTCATCATTTTTTGAAATAACTAGGACGAGGATGTTAACGATATGAAAAAGAAAGAGATGAAAAAGGAAGGTTAAGGTGATCGTCGAATAATGAGTTGTTATAAATGATGATGCGTAGTTTTATTTAATGTACGGTTTTTTGCAAAAAATTTTGATAATTATCCGTTTAAAATTTCATAATTCTTTTGAAGGGCCGCAGGAGTTCTATGGATAGGCGACGAAAAATCACTTCAGATTCTGTGGATCCAGGTAACAACTCAGTTATGAATTTTATTATTTCTTTTTTTTATTTGTCTGTTGTCTTCTAACATTCAAAAATTATGGAGTTTTTGGAAATTTTCGGGAGTCATTTTGTTCGTAGTTAAAAAGTTAGGAAAATACATTCATCTAATCTATTCGTATATACATTTTGTGATTGCCGTAGACTTTCTAACCTTGAAAAATGTACTCTCGTTTAGATGGTTACACCTATAAATGGATGAATCGAAGAAATCGAGTGCGACCCGGATTAAATATCTTTGATGAGAAGGGTAACGAACTGGAATGGGATTATGAGCATGATACAAGGTATGATCGAGAAAGACGAATTATTCTAGAAACCGGTGTATTCCCTAAAACAGGATGGATATGAATTGAAATGATTCCGACTGGTATATATATTCATTTCTTTTGCAGATTTTATGAAGAACCGGTAAAAACAGCGGAAGAGGAGAAGGGTAGCTCACCAATACCGGCAGATGACAAGGTGATTAGTGTCGGTACAAGAAAACACAAGATTAAGACTCGTGGACGTGGAGCAAAACGATTTAAAACTGTTACTGATTTGTTATCTGGTACTGGATCGTTGGCAGCTGATCGTGAAGACCTTCAGTAAGAATTGTATTATATTCAGATCAAGAAGAATGAAAAGTAGCGGATATAAAAATAGGGAACTGAAAGTATAGTTTCGGTTAATTCAGCAACTTTTAAAGTGACTCGAATTTCTGGATAGATAGGTAGCAGTACTGTAGTGACAGTAGCAATAATGTAAGATGACAACTATGGAAAGAAAATAATGCCGATCTGATCATAAAAACCTGATTGACCGAGAATATTAAGTTCTCTAATTCAATTCAAACATCTTACATCGTGTACGAGTAAGCTGTTTGTGAGGAATGAAATTCTGATCATCGCTTTCAGTCAATAATTTCCTCAGATTGCAGCCCACTTAAAAGAAAGTTCGCAAGTGCTAATTATGGAAATGATATTAGAGATGAAGATGGAAGCTATCTGAGCGATGATCGCGATCCCAGTCCAACACCGCAGCCCTGGGATTTGAAGAAAGCTGGTGTTCATTTGCGCGTTTCTATGCCGGAAGTAAAGACTGACAAACAGTGATCAAAACACACAGTGTTATTTCAAGCAGAAGTGGTGATAACAGCAGTTAATCTCAATTGTAAAATTTTTAAAGGGAAGTGTCTAATGCTTGGGATGCAAATTTTACAAAATTATGAAGAAACTTCAGCACTTTATAAGGACTTTGTAAGGAGGGAGAGGATAGAAAATGAACAATGAAAGGAAGTGTACGAAGGAAATTGATCTTATGGATTTATAAACGAATGCGAAATGTACAGCGTGTCAGCCTACTATTTCCGTTTTTTGATAATTGCACTTGTTAAGATATTTTAAGCTTATGGCAGTTATATGTTCTATTTCATTTTCAAAATACAATAAATTCTAGAAAAATTCCATTTATTGTTGTTTCAATAAACCAAGATTCTTAAATACGCTGGGCCTTTGAAATCTGTGGGCTCTAACTCTTCTATTATTAGTTGAAAGTAGTCCGAATCTCGGGAATAAACGATAGACAATTGTTAAATTCTCGAAACTAACCGAATTCGGCGGATATAATCCCATAATGTAATTGAGTTAGTTGTCTAAGGATTACAAGTCGTTTGAAATATCAGTTGATATTTTTGAAGTTTTAACACAGTCTTATCGATATACTTTACGATTTAACGTTAACATACGGTTTGAACAGTCTTGGCAGGATCATATTGGAATATCTCGAAGAGAACCATCGGATCAGAGGTCTTAATTCCTCGAGATGATTTATTCCATAGAAACTTTACCCCACTGTGTGCACTGCTTATGTTAACTCCTATTGTATCGGAATCGGGTTAACGTTAAGAGATTTTGTTGGAAAGTTTTGTTCATTTGAATTTTAACGTCCTTCGTTAGTGGATGGTGTTGGCCTAATCGAATCATTTCCAAAATAAATATGCAGAAATAGAGAGTTGACGATGCTTTTATGATCAAATTTAAATTTATACGGTTCCATATGGATCGTTTTTGCTGGCGCTAAGGAGATAAGTTTGATAAGACATTTCTGATAGCGTAATGAATAGATCCTGTTCTTTTGGTTGGATTAATCAACGAGCGGTCGCACTTTTACCTTGGAAGAAATAGGCAACGAGAGATATTGAGAAAGGTTACTGCATGCAACAAAGGTTACCTGTTGGAATTTGTGGTCGACATTGATACATTTCCGTATTGCAACAGGAATGTCAACTTTTGGGAATTTTCTTAAGAGATAACATATTGGTAAGGTTAACCTTGCACTGTATCAGCCATCCTTTTTAATACCGTAAGTCTCGTCTCTGATTTGTGTAGTATCAGGATGTCCCTTCCTTTATATAGGTGAAGAGTTGCAGAGAGAATATACGGTGGAATCGTTTTGGCGGGTAGGTTGAATTTCAAAATGAGCAGAAAGGATTGTGCAGTCGTGCGCTCTATTCCAGCGCTTTCCATTCTATGATGATGCAGTGAACTGATTGCTCGTATTGGAACTCTCACACTTTATCGATCTTAAGAAATTAAATTCTCGAAAGCGGAATTTCTACAACACTTTGATAGATCACTATGAAAGTGTTGTAGAAATTATTGTATTTGAGAAAATTGTTGTATTTGAATATTTATGCTGTTTTGTTTGAATTTTTGAATGCTTACTACACGGTGAAGGAATTGCTGATAGTCCGGATTATCTTCATTTGGAGTATTTCAGTTAATCAGCTAATCAGTCAGGTATAATCTTCAGCTACAATGGTGCAACCTAACCAACGAGTCTCCAATTCTTACGTAATTAAACGAGGTACATCACGCAGAATCTTTATTCTTCAGCTCATAAATAAACTAAGTACCGATGAAAATTGATAACTGACAAATATAAGATATGTAACATCTATAAGTAATGATTTGTATCGTATATGTTTCAGATGGACGACACGAGGCTGTTTCTTTTGATAAAATTGCTCGCCGGATTATGAAGCTTTGTTATGGCCTGAGCCAGGATCGAGTAGATCATGTAAAACATAATTTATTGTTTATTGACTTTTGAGCTCACTCATATAATTTTCTAAATAACACTGTGATGGCATCTGAAAATTCAGAGTCTTATCGAATTAAAAGATCATATCGCCCCTGGCTTTTTAGATCGAAATATCACAAAAGGTGATTGCGGGCTTATACAAAGGTGTAACGACTGTTGAGTTGGATAATTTGGCTGCGGAAATTGCAGCTGACATGATAACTAAACATCCTGACTATGCGACTTTGGCATCTCGAATTGCCGTCTCTAATTTGCATAAGAAAACTGAAAAGGTTATTTTCGAATGTAATAATGAATGATAAATGTAATAGCGGCGTATATTTTCGGTTAATAATAATTATTTGAACTAGTTTATTTAAGGAAGACCTTCTGTTTAAATGATTTAGTTTAATCAAAAGAATTAAGATGTATTATGTAATTGAGGAAAACTTCTACCTCCAAGGTGTAGAAATTCCTCTGTCAACAATACCATCTACGAAAGATGTGTTTTGTTCTTTGAAACATTTGAAAACTTTCAAAATAAGATCCTTGTTGCAGTTGTTTTCGAAGGTCTCCAGAAAATTATACAATGCTACATATCCGAACTCTGGTCGACCTATGGCACTGATTAGCGAGGAATTATTCCATATCGTCCAAAATAATGCTGATGTAAGTTGGTTATATGATAGTTAAGTTTCAAGTTGATTAAAGAATGTAAACTAAGAAGGGTATTAACGTGTAAGGTTACTGTTATCATCGCTTTTAGCAAACAAAGTTTTCAGGAATCTAGCAGTCTCAAAAATTTCATGATTTTAAAGTTAGGTAACAGCAGCGAATGAAGAGGGTTGATAAATGATTTTCGCAAAATAGTTTATATCTTATGGACTCTTTCTGCATAATGTTTTGTTTATTTTCAATGAATTCTCGACCTTCATTCAGCAAGGTGTCGTTTTTTTAGATTCTCGACTCAGCAATAATTCACGAACGTGACTATTGCTACACATACTTTGGTTTAAAGACGTTAGAACGTTCGTATCTTCTGCAAATCAATGGAGAAATAGCCGAACGTCCACAGCATATGTTAATGAGAGTTGCTCTAGGAATTCATGGCGAAGACATTGAGGCTGCTCTTAAGGTATGATTAATTATATTATTTTAATAATTTTAGATGCGCCATATTTATATGTAATATAATATTACATTAAGCTTGTATGTCTTGCAAATTCTAAATATCGGATAATTTCAAAAATCTGATTGAATATTTGGTGCTTCATTTTCTGTAATTTTGTCGCTAATGCAAATTTTTATTTCAGACTTACAATTTGATGTCCCAAAGATGGTTTACACATGCAACACCGACGCTTTTTAATAGTGGCACCTGCACGCCACAAATGAGTTCATGCTTCTTGCTGACGATGTTTGAAGATAGTATTGAAGGCATATTCGAAACTTTGAAGAAATGTGCATTGATTTCAAAAAGCGCTGGTGGAATTGGCTTAAATGTGCACTGCATACGTGCTACTGGCTCGCCAATTGCTGGAGTATGTCCTTAGTGACGGTTATTAAGAATGTTACAAATTTAAATCAATTGGCTATCACGTTTCGAATTGTATAAGTTTTAGAGAATTGTTAATTCACTACAGTAATTGGCACCAAAATGAAGAAAAAGAAGTACTGCGAGTGCTTTTACTCCAGACTCTGGCTGTTTATGAGTAATTTGGCTAACAATACGTTTTAGAATTTGAAGTTTTAAGGGAGTGGACCTTTGATGCAAGATATTTCTCATTATTTAGACAAATGGTGTTTCAAATGGCCTGGTGCCTATGCTTCGGGTGTTCAATAATGCAGCACGGTATGTCGATCAGGGTGGGAATAAGGTTATTACATTTCTTAAATTGTCTAGAAATTTTGTTTTTTTTTTTCGACATTGATATACTAATTACCAAGTTCTTTCATTGCTTTTTTACATGTTGAATGGATGTGAGTCTTGAAACAGAAAATATATGTTGCAGAGACCAGGTGCATTTGCCGTTTACTTGGAACCGTGGCATGCGGATATTTTCGAATTTTTAGAACTAAGAAAGAATGTGGGTGATGAACTTGAACGCTGTCGTGATTTATTCTTTGGTTTATGGGTGCCGGATCTTTTCATGGAGCGTGTACGCGACGACAAAGTATGGTCTCTAATGTGTCCTGCTGAATGTCCAGGGTTGGAAGATTCGTGGGGCGAAACATTCGAGGAACTATATGTAAAGTAAGAGAAGTTATTTCCATATTTTCACATTCGTGTAAGAGAAAGATCACACAAGGTGATTTTAAATCCTGAATTTAAAAGATTATAGGTATGAAGAAAAAGGTCGGTACAGAAAGCAAGTACCTGCTAGAAAACTATGGGAAGCAATCGTTTTTACTCAGATAGAAACTGGTGTGCCATATATGGTTTACAAGGTAATGGTATGTCAGTCTCAAAGATCACTAAGCTGATCCTTGATTCACTTTTATTTAATTCTTCTTTGAAGCAGTTTGCGAAGCAATTTATATATTTCTCCAATTGCACGTCATTTTAACTGAGCATTTTTGTTAATGAAAAGAATTTTTTGAAATATGGCTGTAAGTAGAGGAGCTATGAAGTCAAATGAAACTTGAAATTACAGGACACTTGCAATCGAAAAACTAACCAGCAGAACTTGGGTACCATTAAGTGTTCCAATTTGTGTACGGAAGTAGTTCTATATTCTTCTCGTGAAGAAATTGCTGTGTGTAATTTGGCATCTATTGCTCTTAATCGTTTTGTTACGCGAGAGATGACATTCGATTTCAGCATGTTGCATGAGGTATGTATACATAAAAAAGGAACCAGTTTTGACTGAATTTTAAATTTATTATGAACTTTTGTCACATAGAGAGTGTGTTTGCATTTCAGGTTACAAAAGTAGTAGTTAGAAATTTGAACAAAGTCATTGATCGCAATTATTATCCAGTGCCGGAAGCGGAGCTTTCTAATAAGAGACATCGTCCGATTGGCATTGGTGTCCAAGGCCTGGCTGATGCTTTCATCATTATGCGGTTTTCTTTCTTTTTAACTTCTATCTTGATAGCACAGTGTTAATAAAATTGAACCTGCAGAGTGTTTTGGTTTTTCAGGTATCCATTTACTAGTGAGAAAGCTCGTGATCTTAATAAGCGAATTTTTGAAACCATGTATTATGCAGCACTTGAAGCTTCTTGTGAACTTGCGCAGGAACAAGGTCCGTATGAAAGCTACGAAGGTTCACCTGTTAGTAAGGGAGTTAGTACTTAATAATCTTTATGTTTTTTTTGTCATGTTTGTGGTACCTTTCTATAGTTTTTAGAAAATTTTCACTTTTAACGTTAATCCTTAAATTTCATATTTTATAATAATGCGTATCCATAAAATTCAATGCCAAGCTTTTTATTTTAGATTCTGCAGTTTGATATGTGGGGTGTGACACCGACAGATCAGTGGGATTGGGAAGCTTTACGTAAGAAGATTGCAATGTACGGCATTCGAAATAGCTTGTTATTGGCACCAATGCCTACTGCTTCAACCGCTCAGATACTCGGCAACAATGAAAGTATTGAACCTTATACTAGTAATGTATACACCCGTAATGTCTTATCTGGAAGTTTCCAGGTGAAGTTTCAAGGTTCTACTGATACGTTTTTTAGCGGACTATCCCAGAAATGATTTTTATCCTCTGCTTTACTCTTAACAACATTTTCTTTGCCTATAGGGTTATATAATCTCTTTGAAGGTCTTCAATATGCATCTTATGAATGACCTCATGCATCTCAACTTATGGGATGATGATATGAAATTAGAAATAATTAAAAACAAAGGATCGATTCAAAATATTGAACGCATTCCGCAAGAAATCCGAGATCTCTACAAGACAGTTTGGGAATTGTCGCAACGAGTAAGTGCTAATAATAACACAAGCTTAAAAAATGAGATCTAGTGGATTCTTAAACTTTTAGAAACATGCAATGCAATTATTTCACTTAACAGTGGAAATAAAAAAGTTTACATTGAAGGACATTATTGATATGGCTGC